>JAWNOY010000288.1:0-97256 GCA_035045545.1 Drosophila gaucha
GAGGTAGGTGAAATGCTTTACGCACCATCAGTCAGGCCGTCGCTCTGACCGGTGTGTCGGGCTGCTATTGTAGCTTACCGACTAAACACCTCCTCTCTAGGGCCACTTCCCACCTCGGAACCGGGCATTATCCCGCTTTTACCTTCAAGGTGGGGCCCTTATATGTGTTTTAACTTCGCACTATACTCTGTGTTCCTGCGTCTAGGTCCCACTTTTTGCGCTTTAATATTTTTTCTGCAAAGTCGCAGACTTTTTTCCACGCATCTTCTTCGCTACAGATTCGCGCCACGATACTTTCCACCTCCACCGGATCGATAGCTCCTGTAAGGTCGTTTCTTTCTTCTATCCACCTTTCGCAGTAGAAGAAAGTGTGTTCGACATTATCTATAGGATTCGTACAGTAGATGTAGCTGGGCTCAACTCTTTTCCCCATTTTGTGTAGGCATTTACGAAAATGCCCATGCCCTGATAACATTTGTGTCAAATAGAAAGATGTCTCACCATGCTTTCTATTTACCCACGTCTGTATATCAGGGATAATTTTCGATGTCCATCTTCCGTACTTCTCGTTAGACCATCGCTCCTTCCAGGAAGCTAAGGTCTGATTTCGCATATCCTTCGCCGTCTGCGCTGAGAGTTCTCCATTTCGCTTAAGTTCCCATATCTTCTTGCGCTCTTGCGCAAGGAGGTCGTTCGGCACTACTGACGCTATCACCGACACAGCATCTCCAGACACTGTACTTTACGCAGAAGCTATCCTTAAAGCAGCCCTTCTTTGTACCGACAGCATCGGTTTTCGCCTCACTTCTGCTTTTATGGTGTCCGCCCACAATTCACTACCGTATAGTAGGATCGCGTTGGTTGATTCCATTAGGAGCCTTCGCTTTGCTGCTGTCGGCCAGTCAATAAACCGAATAATTCATAAGAGAGAGTTCTCAGAAAGAGTGTTGACGTGTTTTTTTTGTGCTCCGCAATTTTTTCATTTATTTTATTCTAAAACTGCATTAAATTTTATTGCTTGTTTATTTATTTTGCTTGATATAACAAGTGCTTTTTTTGTGAAAGATTCGTCTGTTGGACTGTGAGTAACTTGTTATCTTGATTTTACTTTTTTGGGGGGGGGGGTTTAGGATTTGGTTTGGTTGGTTTGGGTGGCTCTTAGGTGTGATTGCTAGCAGTGTGATAGTTTTGCTCTGCATACGAAATCCGCTCTTGAGTTTTACTCGTTTTAATCTCTGTGCTTCTTCTTGCATTTGATCTTTTTCTCTCTTTTTGCGCTCTCGTAATTTATATTTTTGCCTTTTGTTTTTGTTTGACCCCTGTTGTCAATAATGTCGGGCTGCACGAAGTCTTGTACATTTCGCCAAGCTGCTGATTCCGCACAGCCTCAATTTATTAGTTGCTGGCTGTGTGAAAATATTATGCATGCTAAGTGTGCTGGTCTCACAGGACGTGATTGCGACCGAATAACCGCAACTCCCAAAGTTGGGAGTGGTGGCTTGAATTGGTCTTGCCCTAATTGTTTGGAAAAACAATTTTCTTTCTCGAAAATGTATAACATTTTGAGAAATGATTTCCTGAAGCTAAAAACTGTTGCTAAGCAGCTGACTTGTGATTTCGAAGCAAGCTGCGGTAGACTTAGCGATTTCAATTTCGACTGTGCTCCAATGGCACAATTGGAGACGCAGTCAATACCTGTCCAATCTTCTTTACTCCCTATTCCAGTTCCTTTGCCTTTGGTTGATCAGCCAGTCGTGTCAATGGTTCCACCAAATAATCTTAACGGTACTTCTGTTCCATCGTCTATTGATGGAGCCATTGTGCCTGAATCTTTACCAGGCCCTAGCGAAAAGAGTAATGCTGTGGAACTTCGACTTGGGTCGAGTCGCAAACTCAAGGCTCCAACGAAAGTTGTGTGCTCCACAGCTGAATCTCAGCTATCGCCTGCTGTTCCAACATTAACTGTTGTTGCTCCGCGCAAACAAGTTTTGGTTTCTAGACTTTCGGCAGATACGACTGTGGAATCAATATCTGCTTATATTTCAAGCAAATCTTCAGGCACTGTGAATATTTCAAAGTTTAATTTCACGACCCCACGTGAAATTGCTTCTTTCAAAATCAATGTGCCGGTGGAAATGTTTTCAATAATATGTGACCCAAAATTTTGGCCACTTCATATTATTGTTCATGAATTTAAGCCTAAGAATCGAAATCGGCCTTCGCCCGTTTCGCTCAATACAGTGGTACCAACTTCATCCAATAAAGTACCAAAAAACTAAATCTTGCTCCTAATCATTTCTCTATCATTTATCAAAATGTTAGAGGCCTTAGGAGTAAAATTAAGAACCTGTTTCTAAAGAGCTTTTCTTGTCATAATGACATTATAGCCTTTACTGAAACGTGGTTAAATCCTTCAATCTGTAACAGTGAAATTTTTTCAACTAACTTCACTGCTTATAGACATGATCGTTTGTCCAGGAATGGTGGAGGTGTTCTTGTTGCTGTTAACACTTCTTTCCACTCTGAACAGTTTAATTTTATGTCGACCCGTCATGCTGAGATTGTTGGTGTCAAAGTCACTTTGCCAACAGGCTCGTTATATGTGACCTGCTCGTATATTGCCCCTTCTTCTGATATACAAGTTTATATTGATCATCCAAACTGTATTAAAGAAGTCTTCGAATTTGTTCAAGATACTGACCTTTTTATGGTGTTAGGGGATTTCAACATTCCGAATACTACTTGGTCTTTATTTACTGAATCAAATTATCTAACTCCATCAATTCAACATGATTTTTTTGATGGAATGTTTGACCTATCATTGTTTCAAATGAACTCTATATCAAATCATTTGAATCGAATTCTTGATCTTGTATTCATTAATGATAACTCAATTATTGATGTTTCTAGATCTTTTCCATTGTCTGTTCCGGAGGATAGCCACCATCCTACATTAGAGCTAGCTTTGTCCCTTGTAATTCCACATACTTTTTCTTCTTTTTCAAACCCATTATCAATTCGTCGTTGCTATCATAAATGTAATTTTAAATTACTAAATGAGTTAATTAATGCAACTAATTGGTCAATTTTTTATGACTCGGTTGACATTAATTTTGCAACAAGTTTTTTCTATAACACTCTAAACTCTATTTTAGATGTTTGTGTACCAACCTGTGCTGTTTTGCCCCCACAAATAAGCCCCCTTGGTCTTCCCGAAGACTCAATAATTTAAGAAATATTAAATCTAAATATTTCAAAAGATTTAAAAAAACGGGTGCGAATGTTGACTGGTCTAAATATATTATAGCAAAGTCAAAATTCCACCTTCTTAATTCTCAATGTTATGAGAATTATTTATTTCGATGCAAAAGTCAATTTGTTCGGGACCCTAAACAATTTTATTCGTTTGTAAACTCGAAGCGTAAAACTTCTTGTTTACCAAACTCATAAGACTCTGTTCCTAAAGGAAAAAAGAGTCTATTGGATTTGTGCAATGTCCGTCTTGCTGTCTGTCCGTCTGTCCGTCTGTCCGACTGTCCGTCTGTCCGTCTGTCTGTGTGAAGTGCAGCATTTGTCCACTATATAAGCTAGAGACTTGTAATTTGGAATATATACTCGTGTGTATCCGCGTCAGATCAAGTTTGAGTATTTTTCCGATACGCCCACAGGGGGCGTGGAATCGGGAAATGCTATATCTATTAAGACTAAAACGCTGTTATTTTAGTCAATATTGCAGTCTAAGAAATGGGATTTAGAATATATATTCGTGTACACCACGCGGACGTTTTAAGATATAGATTATATATCTACGCCCATTAAGGGCGTGGCAAATCGGATAAAACTATATCTTCTACAGCTTTGAAGCTAGAGCATCCAAATTTTGCATGTGGGATACTGTTGACCTCCTCTTAAGATAAGTCAAAAGTTATGTATCCACGTCTTCTGGGGGCGTGGCAAATCGGGAATTACTATATCTTTTACTAAAACCGTGATAATTTCAGCAATATTTCCGTCAGAGAGTTGGGACTTGGAATATATATACTAGTATCCTACCTCTACCCAAAAATATATGTTATATATAGCTACGCCCATTTGGGGCGTGGCAAATAGGGTAAAACTGTATCTCCTACAGTCTTAGACGTAGAGCATCCAAATTTGACATGTGGGTTACTGTTCATGAAATTTAAATTTACGAAAAAAAAAATAATAATAATCATAATGTAAGCCTCCGTAAAACAAATTCTAGTTGACCTAACTGGGGATTGAAGCAGGGTCTTCGCTACCACAACGCAAGTCTGTTTAACCAAATCAAAACACTTCCAAACTCAGTTTGGCACATAGCCACACAAGTGACGCCGTGGTGTTGTGGGTAGAGTCGGTGGCATGCGAAGCGCGTGAGCCAGGTTCGATTCCCATGGCTGCCGCGTGATGTTATCATTTAATAAAATGTTTTTTTTTTTTTTTATAACTTCTATGTTACTTAATGCATTTTGATAAAACTTTCTGCATAAATCCTTATATTTTATTAAAAATACGGTTTTACCTAAAAATTTAAAAAAAAATGTAAATGTGGCTTTATTTGCAACTGTACTTTTATTAAATTGATTTTGTGAAATGTGGAGCCGGTATCCAAAATATATAATAAAAACCAAAATAGTATTTTATTTTAAAAAAGCTATATGTAAAATTTATGACTGTAGCTAAATTGATGTAAAAGACATGCTCAAAAAAGGAATCTCAATAATCTCGCATTCAAACATACGGAAAGACGGACGGACGGTCTACATATTTATTGAGCCTACACACCTTTAACAGGAACAGAGTCTGACGCAGTCGGTGGCGCCCGACTGCAACGTTCTTACTTGTTTTTTCATGGCCTGGATGAAGCTAGCAATGATTCTGATGCATCTGATCTCTTTGCTAATTTCTTCCAATCCACCTATTCTGCTTGTAGTCCCTATAATATGTCGTACCCATATTATATTTCTTCCTTAAATTGTCCTATTTCTCCTACTGTAAGCCTTGATTCCCTTTTATCTGCCATTGGCAGTTTAAAATCCTCTTTCTCCCCTGGGCCGGACAACATCCCTAGTGGTATTCTTAAGGAGTGCAGTGGTTCCCTTGCGTTTCCATTGCTAAAGCTCTTTAACCTGTCTTTGAAAACAAGTATTTTTCCGAATATTTGGAAAGAATCTTATATTATTCCTCTCCACAAAAAAGGTGGCAGGTCTGATATTTCCAATTACAGGGGTATAGCAAAATTATCTGCTATACCAAAACTATTTGAAAAAATAATTACCTCGACTTTGCAACATTTTTGCAAAGCCATGTTATCTCCGACTCAGCATGGATTTGTACAGAGTCGGTCAACTGCAACCAATTTACTTGAGTTTACCTCTTTGATAAATGATGGTTTTGTTGACAAAATGCAAACTGATGTAATTTACACCGACTTCAGTAAAGCATTTGACTCTGTTCATCATGAAATCCTACTTCAAAAGTTAGACCTTATTGGATTCCCTCCCTCACTATTATCCTGGATTTCGTCTTATTTAAAAGATCGAACTCAAAGAGTTTTGCTCAGATCATCCAAATCGAAACTAGTTTATGTTTCATCGGGTGTACCGCAAGGTAGTCATCTGGGTCCATTACTCTTTACTCTTTTCATTAATGATCTTCCATCTTTAATATCTCACTCTCAGATACTTATGTATGC
This sequence comes from Drosophila gaucha, assembly GCA_035045545.1. Lineage (NCBI taxonomy): Eukaryota > Metazoa > Arthropoda > Insecta > Diptera > Drosophilidae > Drosophila > Drosophila gaucha. The sequence goes on from JAWNOY010000288.1 coordinate 5,717, forward strand.
TGATGATGTGAAGCTTTTCCTGTCTTTTGCTGATTCTTCCCATCACCTACATCTGCAACAGGACTTTAATTCTATGCAATTATGGTGTGATGATAATCATTTACATTTAAATTGCTCTAAATGTATGGTTATGACCTTTAGTCGTTCAAAACCTCAATTTGTTAACTATTCAATTAACAATACTTCTTTAAAGCGTATTTTTGAAATCAAAGATCTTGGTGTACTCTTTGACTCAAAACTATGTTTTAACAATCATATTTGTACTATTGTAAATGAAGCCAAAGGTGTTTTAGGGTTCATTAAACGTTGGTCAAAAGAGTTTAATGATCCTTTTATAACCAAACTTCTTTACATTTCGCTTGTACGACCAATACTTGAGTACTGCTCTTGTATATGGTCTCCTCAGCATAAGATTAAATAGGATCGCATCGAGTCTGTCCAAAAGCAGTTTTTAATCTTTGCCTTACGAGGTTTGAATTGGGACCTCATTCAACGTTTGCCCTCTTACCGCAGTAGACTTCTGCTCCTTGATCTTCCATCATTGATCAACCTTAGAACTTCCCTTGGTGTTATCTTTCTACATAAGTTGATTATTGGTGATATTGACTCCATCTTTCTTTTAGGGCGTCTCAAGTTCTCTGTGCCTGGGAGACCAACCAGGTATTTCCGTCCTTTACATTTATCACAGTGCACAACAGATTACTCTCTGCATAATGTTTTATATGTGCTTTGTCAGAATTATAATCATTTTTATAACGTCTCATCTGAACTCTCTCTTCCTATAATAATATCCTTGCTTTCAGTTCATCTTCGGGAAATCACTAACAGTACCTAGCTATGAGTAGGGGCATAGCCGGCCGGACTGGCAAAAATTACCCCCATCGTGGTCAGTGATTTCCCAACTGAAATTACTATCTACTTTTTATTTCTATTTACTTACACTACTAAGTTTAATACGTACTAAATTTGTTTAAGTTTCCTAGTAACAAAATCTTTAGTCTTATAGATCCCAGTAATATCACTGACTACTTTTAGCTGTGATCTGGGGCATAGCTAGCCGGTCGGGCAAATAAAATTCCCCCAACGTGTCGGTGATATTATTAGGGTATTTGATGTAATCTTATATAGGCTATCTTATTATTAAATAATATTCTTTATATAAATTCATATATTGTTATTTTTTTGTTACCTTCTGTTGCACACGTATAGTCAACATAAATAAATAAATAAATAAAATAAAATAAAATATTTGCTATCAGCCGACTTAGAGAGCCTGTCGCTATTGCTGTTTTTCGTGATGCATGTTGGATTTGTCCCGAAAATGTTAGTTTACTATCTAGTCTGACGCCTAGATAGTTTACTGTTTTTGGGCTCTTATCATGCTTCCATCTCCATCTCGGTTGGAATCTGCCTACCCGTAAAAAGGAGTAGCTCCGTTTTTTGGTTAGCCAGCTCTAGAACTCGGGAACTTAGCCACGTCTGTGTGCGAATTATAACTTGGGTAAGTCTGCGCTGAGCTTCTACGGTATTTCTTGCTGTGATGACGGCTGCGATATCATCCGCATATCCTATTAGAAAAGTATCCTCAGTCATTTCCAGTCTTCTTAGCAGAAATTTGGGCCGTCTATCTGCAATGTGTTTCAATATCTCCGCTGGTATATTGTCTGGGCCCGGAGCCTTTTTATTTTTGAGGGATTTCGGAGCGATCTTGAGCTCCTCCTCAGTGAAGATTGGGGCTGAGTAGTGAGGCTGTACTGGTGAACGCTCCTCCGCTTCATCAGCTTGTGCTGGAAAAAGGGTTCTCACTATGTGATCCATGGTTTCCTCCTCTACATTTGGTGCTGCTCCATAGCTTCTAAGTTTCTTCATTTCAATTTTGTAGCCAAGGCCCCAAGAATCTCTGTTGATATCCATGCAAAGCTCCTTCCACTTTTTTTCTTTGCTCCGCGAAATAGCAACCAGCAAAAGTCTTTTTAGCGATTTTTAATGCTGCCGCTTCCACTATATAGTTGCCAGAGCGCCGTGCTCTTGTCAGCTTTCGCCTGCATTTTATACATATTTTTCGCTTTTCCGTGATATCATCGCTCCACCAATACGTCTGTCGTCTGCCGTGTTTGTGATGCGTTTTTGGCATTGCAGCATTGCAAGCCCTTTTCATCGTTTTTAGGCTGATTTCGACTATCGCTGTTGAGCTTGATACCACGTCAAATTGGCTATCTTGTCTGTCAATTTTCGCAAACAGTTTTTCCGGATCCAATTTGCTTATATCCCATCTGCGGGGTTTCTTCGCGGAGCACTCCGAAGAGGCCTGCGGACCATCACGAAAACTGTATAAGATATACTCATGATCACTGCCTGTGAAGTCATCCAGTAGTCTCCAGTTTTCAATCCAATTGACTATCCGTTCAGAACCCAGGGTTATGTCTGGTATTGTTCCTTCGCATCCCGGTTTATTATATGTGGCTTTCCGGCCTTGATTTGCAACCACAAGTCTAGTCCTTTAGGCCATATCCATTATTTTCCACCCTCTAGAGTTAGTTGTGGGCATTCCCCAGTCAACTGCCCGCTCGTTAAAATCGCCGGCCACAATGAAGGGCTCATGTCGGTTCATGAGCATATCGTCGATACCATCTAACTTCAGTTGGAAAGTATTTATGTCGTCGCTGGGTGTCAGGTAACAACTGACAATTGCGACGTCACTAAAGCGTGTGTTAACGAAACAGTTTCCATGTTTACCCTCTTGTAGTACCGCTTTGCTATTACTGGGTATCCATATTGCTGCTGTCTTCGTTTCATCCTCTAGCCAGGTTCCATTGTCCTTCCGTTTATATTGCTCACTGATGACCACTAAGTCGATTGCGTATTCCGCTACGAGCTACGATGAGGATGAGCCTGAAGGTTCCTCATCATTTTGTTGTAGCTTGTCGAGTCCCTGGGCATTTCTGCGATCCAGGCATGTGGTCTACTACGTTGCGTTCAGCGTCTGTACATACATATTTGTTTGTAGGTGGCCTACACCAAAGCACCGGTAGCACCTGAGAATATTTGGCATAATCTCGTTCTGGCCCTTACAAAACCTATTTTAATGTTGACCGTCTTGAGCAGCATTTATCCTAGGTCGTTTCCTAGAGTGACAAAAGCTCTAATTTGTTCCCGGCTATTCGGAGTAGTCAGTTTTATGCGTAAGTCTGCAGAAGGATTTGCAAGGACTTTACGCACTGCCTCTGTGACTTCTGCCTCCGACTGTCAGTGAGTCGAGGTCTCGGATTTCTACTGTCGGCGTTGGCTTCAGCTCAGCTACTTTGGCCGTTTCCTTGACTGTGGCCTTTAGTTTTTCAATAAACTCCGGCTGCAGCTTCTCTCCTTTGCCGAGCTCTACGAGTAGTGCCCCGGATCGAGTTTTCCTTATTCCTCTGAAACTGGTTTTGTCCTCCTCTTGGATTATACTGCGTATTTTTCGTAGAACGTCAACATAGCTTTGCCCTCCTTCAGGTTTTATGAGGACTGCTTCTGTTCGTGGGACTCGTTTTACTTCCATCCTCTGTTTGACAGGTTCCTTGGCTTTTTCCTTCGCTGAGACAATCGTCTCTTGTTTCTTGGAGGTAAGTTTTTTCCTCGTGACTTTCTGCCATAGATTCGGCTCTCTTTTGCATATTTTCTTGCCAGATTCCGATTCTAGAGCACTAGAAGCTTGTCTCTTTTGAGTAGTGGGTGTTTCCACTGCATCCGTACTCGTGCTCGCGATTACTGTTATCTGTCTGTGCTTGCTTCCTTCTTCCTCTAATTTTTTCCAAGAGTTTCTGCAGTGTCCAAGTACATCCAACAGTTCGTCTGGGTCTGAAACACCGTTTTTGACATCTAAACTAACATTTTTTTGTTTGGTTACTGCTGCTCTTATACGCCAAAGAGCCTGGCGACATTTAAGAATAGCGTTCTCTTCTTCGGCGCGGAGTTTTAGAATATACTCCTGCCTTGGCGACATGTTTACTGCCTGCTGGTTCTGACTTTCGCTATTGACTATGGCTGTCCGTGGCGTTTCGTCTACGTTCGGTAATGTGCTGCTGCTGGTGGGCTTCTTTAAAGCCGTGAGCTCTTGGCAAATCCCAGACGAGGGTCGGTGAACCTCGGGTCGTTTCCTGATTGTGCTGTTCCGCTGCTAGTTTTTTCTTTGTTGGTTTTATTATTAAATTCCATGTTTTGTGGGTCCCGACTCCAAACCGCTATCTTAGCTCGGATGTACAGTCACTCATAGCGATCCTCATGGTTGTCTATGCATAGCAGGGAGCCCATGCGAGGGTTGACAATGGTCCTTATGAGAGCCAGCGTTGAGAGCCAGGATCTGGCATAGATTAAGGATTTCTCAACTTAAACCTGCACCGCCACAATAAAAATGGCGACGAGCTTCGAACGTACTTGGAGGCCTGCCATGGTTTTAACGGGACGGGGCCAGAGTCAACATTAGCCTAGAAGCCATTTCCACAAGATTTCACTCCTGTGTACTAAAGTCCTAGAATGCTGCATCTGTCAGCCCAGGGTGCAATCAATTCCAATTCATTTATTTTTTATCGTAGTCCGTGGTCGGTCGAAGATATCACTGTACACAGTTTTATCTTACTATCCATCTAAAATCGATGCACACTTTAGTTCACAATTGGGCAAATTGCCCAATCGCTGTCCAGTGGGGCCAGTCGTGGAGGCAGTGTGTACAACTTGAATTACTTAGGGACAAGGATTGCCATAGAGAAGCTTTGCCTTGTATTTGTAACCCCATACCCACATATGTAACCCCATACCCACATTATTGACTATAAGACGAGTTATAATTATATTAATTAAGAAGAATAACTCTTATAAATAGATTTACAATCTATCGCCTAAATTTCAGCCACTTAATCGCGACAATGATTATTTTCTACAAATCATAAAGATATTGGAACGGTATTTTTTATCTTTGGTGCATGAGCAGGAATAGTAGGAACATCATTAAGAATTCTAATTCGAGCAGAATTAGGACATCCCGGAGCCTTAATTGGAGATGACGAGATTTATAATGTAATTGTAACCGCACATGCTTTTATTATAATTTTTTTTATAGTTATACCTACTATAATTGGAGGATTTGGAAATTGATTAGTTGCTTTAATGTTAGGAGTCCCTGATATAGCTTCCCCTCGAATAAATAATATAAGGTTTTGACTTCTTCCACCAGCTTTAACTCTTTTATTGGTTTGAAGCATAGTTGAAAATGGAGCTGGAACATGGTGAACTGTTTATCCTCCTTTATCTGATGGACTTGCTCATGGGGAGCTTCAGTTGATTTAGCAATTTTCTCCCTTCATTTAGCCGGAATTTCCTCAATTTAAGGAGCTGTAAATTGTTAAAAGTTATTGTTTATAATATATGAATGGAAGTTTATTGAGTAAGAAACTGATTAATCGTAACAATGTGTGTATGTATAAACTAGCGATCTTTCCAAAGCCGCGCACAAGAGAGAAGTGAGATATTCAACATGAATGCAAACACACCACACTTCGTGGTGAAACTATAAACATATGTTGTGTTGTCAGGGCTGCATAAACAATCTTTAACACTCCTCCTCAACACAATCTATGTCTTACCAAATAAGAAAATTACATTACAGGATTTTTTAAGCCTAAGGCGGATACAAATTTATAATGCTTAACTCTAGTTAAATTCTTTGTTATTACATCCGCAGTCATCTCATCGGTAGGTACATATGATAAATCGATGACGCCTTCCTTGAGCACCTCTCGTACATGATGTACCTTAACATCTATGTGTTTTGTACGAGCATGAAACATTGGGTTCCTTGCCAACTGCTGAGCACCAATGTTATCGCCATAAATTTGCATCGCTGCATCAGATGCCATCAGTCCCAAACTTATAAGTAGATTTCGCAGATACGCCGCTTCTTTTGCTGCTGATGACAAGGCTATGTATTCAGCCTCCGTACTGCTGAGCGCTACAGTAGCTTGCTTTTTGGATTCCCAAGAGAATGCTCCTCCTGCCAAAGTGCATACGAATGCAGTAAATGACTTTCGATTAGTCATGTCACTTGCCCAATCAGCGTCCACAAAAATCTCCACAGCCTTGCCTGTTCGGGTGTAGCATATCTCCAGATCTATAGTCTTGGCCAAATATCTGAGAATATGCTTTGCTGCCGCTTCATGTTCGGAATGGGGATCAATACTGCACTGTGCTAACTTGTTGACCGAATGAGCAATATCTGGTCGAGTCATCACTGCAATATAAGATAATTCGCCAATTAGTTTTTGGTACAACGTACGATCAACCCTGCGGCATTCTTTTTGTGCGCATGCCACCTGATAACCAGGTTCCAATGGTGTAGATGTCTATCGGCAATCGTTCATGTTGTACTGGCTTAGCAATTCTTTAATGTATTTGCGCTGACTGATTGAAATTGGTCCAGTGTCACCGTCTCGCTGTACTTCTATACCTAAGAAGTAGTTCATACGCCCATTGTCAACAACGTTGTATTCCGCTGAGATTTTTGCTTTGATGTCTTCTACATCATTTTTATGTTTGCATGCCACAATGATGTCATCGACGTAGACTGCAATGAGACTCATGTCCTTTCCCGGTTTGCTATATAAACATGGTTCATTGATGGTTGGCATAAAACCCATACGACGTAGTGTTGCATCCAGTGTTGTGTTCCACACTCGGCCTGATTGCTTAAGACCGTAAATGCTCTTCTTAAGTTTTAGTACGTGATTGGGATGATCTGCACTGACGAAACCTTCAGGCTGGCGCATGAAAACCTCCTCCTCCAACTCGCCATTCAAGTAAGCTGTGACAACGTCGACATGGTGTAGATGAAGACCATACTCCACTGCTAGTGCTATTATAAGCCTTATTGTAGCATGACGAAGAACAGGTGCAAAGGTTTCCTTGTAGTCAATCCCATAGCGCTGACTGCAGCCTTTTGCCACCAAGCGTGATTTAAGCCTGTTCACGCCACCATCCGGATTTGATTTTACTGCGTAAACCCATTTGCATCCGATTGGTTTCTTTTCTTCTGGCAACTCTGTTAGTTCCCAAGATCCATTTTCTACCAGGGATTTGTACTCCTCCTTCATGAATGTCATCCAAAGTTCGCCTTCTTTCGATTGCACAGCCTCGGCGAAACTTTCTGGTGTCTTAACCGTTGCTGCAAAGATGGCATTTAGAGTATTAAATATTTTTCGCGGTCTACCTGGTTTTCCAGTTCTGAGTATGCTTGGACGACCTGGCCCTCTTTTACTTTCTTGTATCGGCGAATTCTCTTGCAGACTATTGTTTTCATCCAGCTCTTCAAGCTCTTCTGGGTCACTCTGAGCTATTTCTTGTTCAGATTCAGATTCGCTTTCGTCTTCGGGGGCCATCGGAGTCATTTCGCAGGAAACTGTTCCTTCAGATTTCCCTCCCTCAGGTTCTACGAAAATGACGTCTCTGCTTTCAATAAGTTTTCTCGACTCTTTATTGTATAACCGATAAGCCTTCGAGGTATCCGAATATCCTACCATGACATATTCTTGTCCTTTTTGCGCGAATTTCGATCTTTTGTTTTTATTAAGCGCAATCGCGACTGACCCAAAAACTTTTAAATGCGTAATAACTGGCTTTTTACCTGCCCAGATTTCATATGGAGTAACTCCTTTTACTGCATTGGTTGCCACCCTATTACGCAAATAAGCTGCTGTATGTATAGCCTCTGCCCAGAATGACTCATTCAAACCAGCGTGTACTATCATACTCCTAGCCATTTCAATTAAAGTCCTATTTGCCCTTTCTGCAACTCCGTTTTGTTGCGGTGTGTGTGGCACAGTTAAATTTCGCTTAATTCCTGCTTCATTCAAATAAGCATCGAAATCTTTCGACAAATATTCGCCACCATTATCTGTGCGCAATATTTTTATTTTTCTGCCAGTTTGCCGCTCAACTTGGCTTTTGAATGTTTTAAATGCACCAAAAACTTCATCCTTAGTTTTCAACAAATTCACCGAAACATACCTAGAGCAGTCATCTATGAATGTAACAAAGTACCGGCTACCTCCAAAAGATTTCTTCGGCATTGGACCACAAACATCACTATGAATTACGTCTAGAATATTATTTGCTCTACTTTCAGTTACTTTTGGAAACGGCTGTACACAAATTTTGCTTTTTGCACAAGTGATACAGATTTGGCTTGGTTTCTGCATATTGTTTAGCCCTTTTACCATACCTTTATTTGCCATTTCTTTTAAAGCGTCAAAATGTACATGTCCGAATCTATTGTGCCATTTAAATGCTTCCGATTCAGCCTTAACAATACTCATACATTTTTCTTGGATGTCTTTTGCCATAAACAATCCGTTCACCAGCTTAGCTTTAAGAATTAAATCTTTGCCGTCCCAAATCGTTGCATTTCCATTTTTAAAAACAACAGTTTTTCCCTGTCTAATAACTTTTCCCACAGATATAAAGTTATTCTTCAAGCTTGGAACAAATATCACTTCTTTTAACAGCACCCATCCGCAATCAAACTTAACTTTGACATTACCACGGCCTTCAGCTGTAATGAATTTGTCACCTGCTAACAAAATCTTCTGCTTTTCCTCACTATATGTTGTGAAAAGCTCCCTGTCATAGCATAGATGTGCCGTAGCACCGCTATCTATGCACCAGACATTGGTGTACACCCCGATTCCGTTAAATTCAAAACTGTCATTGAGTTTTCGGACTTTAGACTTTCGTCTATGCAGACCATAGTACGCAGATTCTTTTCCGGCTTATTTTCGTTTTGCAGTTTCTTTATAACTCGACATTCTGCCTTGAAATGCCCTTCTTTTCCGCAGTTATAGCACTTCTTTCCTTTCTTGAAGTTTTTCTTTTCATTTGTCCTATCTTGGCTGCTTAACACTTTAACACTGCTTTCATTTTCATTACTAACACTTGCTTCTTGTCTGCCTGCTTCTTCAGTGATTTTTATCTTTAATGCGTTAATATGTTGCAAACAATCACGTGATTCTATAGCAACAACAAAGCTTTCAAAAGATTTTGGCAGTCCGTTAAGCAACACAACAGTTTTCATTTCTTCTGGAACAGCTATATTCACTTCAGCTAAACCTTCTTCTAGGACTTGAAACTTGTGTAAATATTCTTTAACACTCATGTCCTCTGACATTCGAATAGACAGCATTTGCTTTATTAGTAGCACTAATCTAGCAGGTCCACTTGGCTTGTGGATTTCTTTAAGTTTTTGCCATGCCTGCAGTGACGATTCACAATTTTTAATATTGTTTAACTCCGTCGGCTTTACACAAAGTAATATTGAAGCCAACGCCTTTTGGTCTTTTGCCTCAAAAGTAGCACGCTGCTCAATACTGGCATTCTCACCTAACACCACTTTACCACACACTACTGGCCACAAATCGTGTTGTATCAAAACACTTTTCATTAACACTTCCATGTGCTAAAATTGTTTTCGTCCAGTTTTTCTATCTTGAAATTCATATTGGCACTTTAATCCGTTTTTCAGTTGTCTTTCTATTTAAATGAAATTCTGATCCGGTGGAACAATTTTAGTTGGGACTATATACCCGGCTATGGTTCAACTCACAGCCAAATTTCTGATCAAAATCTCATTTAAACAATTCGCAGGAAAATTTTTTTTTCAGTGTCTCTAACGGAACACACATTCCAGTATGTATGTGGCGCCAAATTTCTGTAGCGACACGAAACCGAAATTTTTTCTTGTCTCTTTTCTCTTGTTGTTCTTGTATTTAGTTTCTGTACACTACTTGTTCACATAAGAACCCGGCACATTTTTGACGCAACTAAAACATTATTTTGCACAAAGCTATAACTTTTAGCTTGCCGCCAACCACTATTTCACAATAATAGCACTTAATTAAATACTTGTCTTTTTATTCTTTACACCTTGACCTTTGGGCCTTTACTTTTTATAATCAATTCTCTCAACAACTTCCGACCTGAATTTTTAGGTCCTGGGCCCATAACCTGTTAAAAGTTATTGTTTATAATATATGAACGGAAGTTTATTGAGTAAGAAACTGATTAATCGTAACAATGTGTGTATGTATAAACTAGCGATCTTTCCAAAGCCGCGCACAAGAGAGAAGTGAGATATTCAACATGAATGCAAACACACCACACTTCGTGGTGAAACTATAAACATATGTTGTGTTGTCAGGGATTATTACAACAGTAATTAATATACGATCTACCGGAATTACACTTGACCGAATACCTTTATTTGTTTGATCAGTAGTAATTACAGCTTTATTATTATTGCTTTCTCTACCTGTTCTGGCGGGCGCAATCACAATATTATTAACTGACCGAAATTTAAATACTTCATCCGCGTGTATCAAGCGAAAGATCAAGTTTGAGTATTTTTCCGATACGCCCACAGGGGCGTGGCAAATCGGGAAATGCTATATCCATTAAGACTAAAACGCTGTTATTTTCGTCAATATTGCAGTCTAAGAAATGGGATTTAATATATATATTCGTGTACACCACGCGGACGTTTTAGATATAGTTTATATATCTACGCCCATTGCAGGTGTGGCAAATCGGATAAAACAGTTCGGATCGGATAAAACAGTCTTCTACAGTTTTCAGTCCAGAGCATCCAAATTTGGCATGTGGGTTACTGTTGACCTTCCCTGAAATTAAATCAAAAATTTATATACCACGTGCCAAATCGGGAATATATATAGCGATTTGTATAAATCCTATTATATTTTGATCGTTATAAAAGCTAGAAGCTTGAAATTTGGAATACATGTACATATTTACGCCCATTGAGGGCGTGGCAAATCGGATAAAACTGTATCTCCTACAGTTTTGGAGCTGTTGACCCCCTCTTAAGATAAATCAAAAGTTATGTGTCCACGTCTTCTGGGGGCGTGGCAAATCGCTAATTACTATATCTTTTACTAAAACCGCGATAATTTCGGCAATATTGCCGTCAAAGAGTTGGGATTTGGAATATATATACTAGTATTCTACCTCTCCCAAAAAATATATGTTATATATAGCTACGCCTTTTTGGAACGTGGCAAATAGGGTAAAACTGTATCTCCTACAGTCTTAGACGTAGAGCATCCAATTTGACGTGTGGGTTACTGCTCATGAAATTTAAATTAATGAAAAAACAAATAAATAATAATCATAATGTAAGCCACTGTAAAACAAAATTTTAATTGACCTCACCGGGGATTGAACCTGGGTCTTCTCTGCCACAACGCAAGTCTGTTTAACCAAATCAACACACCACCAACACATAAATTCAATTTCGCGCATCGTCGTATAGGAGACGCAGTGGTTTAGTGAGTAGAGTCGGTGGCATGCGAAGCGCGTGACCCATGTTCGATTCCCATCGCTGATGCATGATATTATCATTTAATAAAATGTTTTTAGACTCTGTTCCCAAAGGGAAAAAGAGTCTATTGGATTTGTGCAATGTCCGTCTTGCTGTCTGTCCGTCTGTCCGTCTGTCTGTATGAACGCGCAGCATTTGGACACTATAGAAGCTAGAGACTTGTAATTTGGAATATATACTCGTGTGTATCCGCGTCAGATCAAGTTTGAGTATTTTTCCGATACGCCCACAGGGGGCGTGGCAAATCGGGAAATGCTATATCTATTAAGACTAAAACGCTGTTATTTTAGTCAATATTGCAGTCTAAGAAATGGGATTTAGAATATATATTCGTGTACACCACGCGGACGTTTTAAGATATAGATTATATATCTACGCCCATTGTGGGCGTGACAAATCGGAGAAAACTATATCTTCTACAGCTTTGAAGCTAGAGCATCCAAATTCGGCATGTGGGTTACTGTTGACCTTCCCTTAAGTTAGATCAAAAAGTTATATACCCACGCCCCCTGGGGGCGTACCAAATCGGGAATATATATATAGCGATTTGTATAAATCTTATAATATTTTGAGCGTATTAAGAGCTAGAGACTTGAAATTTGGAATAATGTGCAAGTAGATCACTCGGAATCAAAAATATATATTATAGATATTTACGCCCATTAAGGGCGTGGCAAATCGGATAAAACGGTATCTCCTACAGTTTTCGAGCTAGAGCGTCCAAATTTTGCATGTGGGATACTGTTGACCTCTTCTTAAGATAAGTCAAAAGTTATGTATCCACGTCTTCTGGGGGCGTGGCAAATCGGGAATTACTACATCTTTTACTAAAACCGTGATAATTTCGGCAATATTTCCGTCAAAGAGTTGGGACTTGGAATATATATACTAGTATCCTACCTCTACCCAAAAATATATGTTATATATAGCTACGCCCATTTGGGGCGTGGCAAATAGGGTAAAATGTATCTCCTACAGTCTTAGACGTAGAGATCCAAATTTGACATGTGGGTTATGTTCATGAAATTTAAATTTACGAAAAAAGAAAATAATAATCATAATGTAAGCATCCGTAAAACAAATTCTAGTTGACCTAACTAGGGATTGAAGCAGGGTCTTCGCCACCACAACGCAAGTCTGTTTAACCAAATCAAAACACTTCCAAACTCAGTTTGGCACATAGTCACGCAAGAGACGCCGTGGTGTTGTGGGTAGAGTGGTGGCATGCGAAGCGCGTGACCCAGGTTCGATTCCCAGCGCTGACGCGTGATATTATCATTTAATGAAATGTTTTTTTTTTTTTTTTTATAACTTCTATGTTATTTAATGGATTTGATAAAATTTTCAGCATAAATCCTTATATTTATTAAAACAAATTCTAGTTGACCTAACTGGGGCAAGTCTTTTTAACCAAATCAACACACCAACCTCAATTTGGCGCAAGAGACGCCGTGGTGTTGTGGGTAGAGTCGGTGGCATGCGAAGCGCGTGAATCAGGTTCTATTCCCATCGCTGCCGCGGGATATTATCATTTATTAAAATGTTTTTTTTTTTATAACTTCTATGTTACTTAATGGATTTTGATAAAACTTTCTGCATAAATTCTTATATTTTATTAAAAATACGGTTTAACCTAAAAAATTAAAAAAAAAATGTAAATGTGGCTTTATTTGCAACTGAACTTTTATTAAATTGATTTTGTGAAATGTGGAGCCAGTATCCAAAATATATAATAAAAACCAAAATAGTATTTTATTTTAAAAAAGCTATATGTAAAATTTTATGACTGTAGCTAAATTGATGTAAAAGACATGCTCAAAAAAGGAATCTCAATAATCTCGCATTCAAACATACGGAAAGACGGACGGACGGTCTACATATTTATTGAGCCTACATATTTATTGAGCCTTCAACTAACAGGAACAGAGTCTGACGCAGTCGGTGGCGCCCGACTGCAACGTTCTTACTTGTTTTTTATTATACCCTTGCAAAAAGGGTATATTAATTTTAGGTCAGGAGTTTGCAACGCAGAGAAGGAAACATCTCCGACCATATAAAGTATATATATTCTTGATCAGCAAGATGAGCTGAGTTGATATAGCCATGCCCGTCTGTCCGTCTGCAGGGCTGCATAAACAATCTTTAACATAAATTTTATTACAACAGTAATTAATATACGATCTACCGGGTCTACGCCCTCAATGGGCGTAAATATCTATAATTTATATTTTTGATTCCGGTTGATCTACTTGCACATGTATTCCAAATTTCAAGCTTCTAGCTTTTATAACGATCAAAATATAATAGGATTTATACAAATCGCTATATATATTCCCGATTTGGCACGTGGTATATAAATTTTTGATTTAATTTCAGGGAAGGTCAACAGTAACCCACATGCCAAATTTGGATGCTCTGGACTGAAAACTGTAGAAGACTGTTTTATCCGATCCGAACTGTTTTATCCGATTTGCCACACCCGCAATGGGCGTAGATATATAAACTATATCTTAAAACGTCCGCGTGGTGTACACGAATATATATATTAAATCCCATTTCTTAGACTGCAATATTGACGAAAATAACAGCGTTTTAGTCTTAATGGATATAGCATTTCCCGATTTGCCACGCCCCTGTGGGCGTATCGGAAAAATACTCAAACTTGATCTTTCGCTGATACACGCGGATGAAGTATTTAAATTTCGGTCAGTTAATAATATTGTGATTGCGCCCGCCAGAACAGGTAGAGAAAGCAATAATAATAAAGCTGTAATTACTACTGATCAAACAAATAAAGGTATTCGGTCAAGTGTAATAGATAGATCTGGTAGACCTGGGTCTTCTCTGCCACAACGCAAGTCTGTTTAACCAAATCAACACACCACCAACACATAAATTCAATTTCGCGCATCGTCGTATAGGAGACGCAGTGGTTTAGTGAGTAGAGTCGGTGGCATGCGAAGCGCGTGACCCATGTTCGATTCCCATCGCTAATGCATGATATTATCATTTAAAAAAATGTTTTTAGACTCTGTTCCCAAAGGGAAAAAGAGTCTATTGGATTTGTGCAATGTCCGTCTTGCTGTCTGTCCGTCTGTCCGTCTGTCTGTATGAACGCGCAGCATTTGGACACTATAGAAGCTAGAGACTTGTAATTTGGAATATATACTCGTGTGTATCCGCGTCAGATCAAGTTTGAGTATTTTTCCGATACGCCCACAGGGGGCGTGGCAAATCGGGAAATCTATATCTATTAAGACTAAAACGCTGTTATTTTAGTCAATATTCCAGTCTAAGAAATGGGATTTAGAATATATATTCGTGTACACCACGCGGACGTTTTAAGATATAGATTATATATCTACGCCCATTGTGGGCGTGACAAATCGGATAAAACTATATCTTCTACAGCTTTGAAGCTAGAGCATCCAAATTTGGCATGTGAGTTACTGTTGACCTTCTCTTAAGTTAGATCAAAAACTTATATACCCCACGCCCCCTGGGGGCGTACCAAATCGGGAATATATATATAGCGATTTGTATAAATCTATAATATTTTGAGCGTATTAAGAGCTAGAGACTTGAAATTTGGAATAATGTGCAAGTAGATACTCGGAATCAAAAATATATATTATAGATATTTAGCCCATTAAGGGCGTGGTAAATCGGATAAAACTGTATTCCTACAGTTTTGGAGTTAGAGCGTCCAAATTTTGCATGTGGGATACTGTTGACCTCCTCTTAAGATAAGTCAAAGTTATGTATCCACGTCTTCTGGGGGCGTGGCAAATCGGGAATTACTACATCTTTATAAAACCGTGTAATTTCGGCAATATTTCCGTAAAGAGTTGGGACTTGGAGTATATATACTAGTTCCTACCTCTACCCAAAAATATATTTATATTAGCTACGCCCATTTGGGGCGTGGCAAATAGGGTAAATGTATTCTACAGTCTTGACTAGAGCATCAAATTTGACATGTGGGTTACTGTTCATGAAATTTAAATTTACGAAAAAAAAAAATAATAATAATCATAATGTAAGCCTCCGTAAAACAAATTCTAGTTGACCTCACTGGGGATTGAAGCAGGGTCTTCGCTACCTCAACGCAAGTCTGTTTAACCAAATCAAAACACTTCCAAACTCAGTTTGGAATAGTCACGCAAGAGACGCCGTGGTGTTGTGGGTAGAGTGGTGGCATGCGAAGCGCGTGACCCAGGTTCGATTCCCAGCGCTGACGCGTGATATTATCATTTAATTAAATGTTTTTTTTTTATTTTTTTTATAACTTCTATGTTATTTAATGGATTTTGATAAAACTTTCTGCATAAATCCTTATATTTTATTAAAAATACGGTTTAACCTAAAAATTAAAAAAAAATGTAAATGTGGCTTTATTTGCAACTGAACTTTTATTAAATTGATTTTGTGAAATGTGGAGCCAGTATCCAAAATATATAATAAAAACCAAAATAGTATTTTATTTTAAAAAAAGCTATATGTAAAATTGTATGACTGTAGCTAAATTGATGTAAAAGACATGCTCAAAAAAGGAATCTCAATAATCTCGCATTCAAACATACGGAAAGACGGACGGACGGTCTACATATTTATTGAGCCTACATATTTATTGAGCCTTCAACTAACAGGAACAGAGTCTGACGCAGTCGGTGGCGCCCGACTGCAACGTTCTTACTTGTTTTTTATTATACCCTTGCAAAAAGGGTATATTAATTTTGGTCAGGAGTTTGCAACGCAGAGAAGGAAACATCTCCGACCATATAAAGTATATATATTCTTGATCAGCAAGACGAGCTGAGTTGATATAGCCATGCCCGTCTGTCCGTCTGTCCGTCTGTCTGTCTGTCTGTCTGTCCGTCTGTCCGTCTGTCTGGATCAATGCAATCTCCACCGAGACTATAAGAGCTACAGAACTGAAATGGTGCACATAGGCTGGAATGTGCTGCAGGCATTGTATATCTCGGAATCATCCGGATCGGATGACTATATCCTATAGCTCCCATAGGACAGATCGGTTTTAAGAAATGTTTTGGTGGAATAACTTCGACTTTATTAAAGTCAGAGACTTGATATTTGGAATGTATACTCCTGAGTTGCACCCAAATACAAAAAGATATAGATTTTATATCTACGCCTTTGGGGGCGTGGCAAATCGGATAAAACTATATCTTATGCAGTTTTGAAGCTAGAGCATCCAAATTTGGAAAGTAATATACTTTTGGTCTCCCCTTCAGATTTATCAAAAAGTTATATATCCACACCTACTTGGGGCGTGGCAAATCGGGAAAGTCTATAGTGCTTAACATAAATCCTTCAATATTTTGGATGCTGTTAAAGCTAAAGACATGAAACTCAAAACATATATTTGTATCAACCACCCCTAGAAAAAAAGATAAAGAATATATATTATATATATCCGCTTCTTGGGGGGCGTGGCAAATCGGGGAAAACTATATCTTCTAAAGTCTTATAGGTACAGCTTCAAAATTTGAAATATAGGTTACTGTTGCCTTGTTGAATAGATTGAATAAAAATTATATATATCCGCTTGTTAAGGGCGTGGCAAATCAGAGAAAACTATATCTATATTCTTTACAATTGCAAGGGTATTACCAAACTTCGGCATGGCCGAAGTTAGCCCATCTCTCTAGTTTTTTTATAACTTCTATGTTATATAATGGATTTTGTTAAAATTTTCAGCATAAATCCTTATATTTTATTAAAAATACGGTTTTACCTAAAAAATTAAAAACAAATGTAAATGTGGCTTTATTTGCAACTGAACTTATAATAAATTGATTTGGTGAAATGTGAAGCCGGTATCCAAAATATATAAAAACCAAAATAGTATTTTATTTTAAAACAAGTAAGAAAGCTCTAGTCGGGTCTGCTTACATCTTACAGCTTACATCTTTTATCTATACATATTACCTCTGCGCGCATATACACATGCACACATACACGCAGGCACGCATATACACATGCACACATATACACATGCACACATAAACAAGTGCACACATATACACATGCACACATATACATGCCATGCACACAGAAGAACGCGCGCCGATTACTGCGTAGTTGATTTGAATGTATGTGTGCACACGTACAGGCTGCTGTCGCGTGCTTTTACAATGTTTCCTTTAATAACTTCTGTATTACTTAACGATTTGAATGCAATTTTCTGCATTGTATGCTATTAATTTATTGAAAATACGGTTTCACTAAAAAATTTGAAAAAATTAAATTGTTGCTATGATATTTTTTTTTTAATAAAATTTTTTTGTGAAATGTGGAGCCGGTATCCTAAATATGAAAAAATAGAAAATATATTTTATTTACAAAAAGCAAAAAACAAAATGTGGTAGCTGTCGCTAAAAATATGTAAAAAAACTGGTCAAAAAACTGAGTCTTGATAACGTTTTAAATCGATATCATTGAAACGGAAAAATTGATCGAATATCTAAAACAAACTCGATATTTTCGCTGTATACACATACAAGTCTCTCGCTCTTATATGTTCTGAGATCGACGCGTTCATACATACGGACAGACGGACAGGGCCAAATCGACTCAGCTCGTCGCCCTGATCAAGAATATATATACTTTATGGGGTCTGCCACGCCTCCTTCTGCCTGTTATATACTTTTTGCAAAACCATTATATCAGGGTATAAAAAGCTATATGTAAAATTTGATGACTGTAGCTGAATTGATGTAAAAGACATGCTCAAAAAAGGAATCTCGATAATCTCGCATTCAAACATACGGACAGACGGACGGACGGTCTACATATTTATTGAGCCTACACACCTTTAACAGGAACAGAGTCTGACGCAGTCGGTGGCGCCCGACTTCAACGTTCTTACTTGTTATCTATAGGAGCAGTGTTTGCTATTATAGCAGGGTTTAATCATTGATACCCTTTATTTACAGGTTTAACTTTAAATAACAAATGACTAAAAAGTCAATTTATTATTATATTTATTGGTGTAAATTTAACATTGTTTCCTCAACATTTTTTAGGGTTAGCAGGAATGTCTCGACGTTACTCAGATTACCCTGATGCTTACACTACACAAAATGTAGTTTGAACAATTGGTTCATCTATTTCACTTTTAGGATTTTTATTCTTTTTTATATTATCTGAGAAAGTTTAGTAACTCAACGTCAAGTAATTTACCAAATTCAATTAAATTCATCAATTGAATGACACCAAAATACTCCACCTGCTGAACATAGATATTCTGAAATACCTTTACTAACTAATTAATTTCTAATATGGCAGATTAGTGCAATGGATTTAAGCTCCATATATAAAGTATTTTACTTTTATTAGATATAAATTAATGTCAACATGAGATAATTCAGATCTACAAGATAGAGCTTCCCCTTTAATAGAACAACTTATTTTTTTTCACGATCATGCATTATTAATTTTATTAATAATTACAGTACTTGTTGGATATTTAATATTTATATTATTCTTTAATAATTATGTAAATCGATTTCTTTTACATGGACAATTAATTGAAATTATTTAAACAATTTTACCAGCTATTATTTTATTATTTATTGCACTCCTTCTTTACGATTACTTTATTTATTAGATGAAATTCATGAACCTTCAGTAACTTTAAAAAGAAATGGACATCAATGATATTGATGCTACGAATATTCGGATATTAATAATATCGAATTTGATTCTTATATATTTCCCCTAAATGAATTAACTAATGATGGATTTCGACTCTTAGATGTTGATAATATAATTGGTCTTCCTATAAGTTCACAAATTCGTATTTTAGTTCCAGCAGCAGATGTAATTCATTCTTAAACAATTCCTTCTTTAGGTGTAAAAGTTGACGGAACTCCTGGATGTTTAAATCAAACTAATTTTTTTATCAACCGTCCAGGTTTAATTTATAGACAATGTTCAGAAATTTGTGGAGCTAATCATAGTTTTATACCTATTGTAATTGAAAGTGTTCCTGTAAATTATTTCATTAAGTGAATTTCTAATAATATAAATTCTTCATTAGATAACTGAAAGCAATTACTGGTCTCTTAAACGATTTTATAGTAAATTAGCACTTACTTCTAAAATTATTAAATTTTTAATATTTTTTAATTCCACAAATAGCTCAAATTAGATGATTACTACTATTTTTAATTTTTTCTTTAACTTTTATAATATTTTGTTATTTTAACTACTATACTTATATACCATGTTCACCTAAATCTAATGAATTAAAAAATATTAATTTAAATTCAATAATTTGATTGGTTTCAGGGCGCGATCATTAAAGTTTCAAGTCCTTATGGAGATTTTAACTTAGCAGGAGTTTACATGCCACCGAGGCGTAGAGTTACACAATCCATGTTTCGGCAAATCCTTGGTGATCTAGGGCAAAGATTTCTTGCTTGTGGAGATTTCAACGCCAAAAATTCGTGGTGGGGATCAAGAACTAACAACCCAAAAGGAGTTGAATTATACAAATGTATGCAGGCCATGCATCTTGACTGTCATTCAACTGGGGCGCCAACCTATTGGCCCACAGATCCACAGAAGATTCCTGATGTTCTGGACCTTGGATTTAGTAAAGGTATTGATGCAAACAAAATTTCGGTTGCACCTTTTCACGACTTGTGCTCGGATCACTCAGCAGTTATAGTTAATATCAATGAACCCATTGAACTAGTAATAAGACCACCCAAAATTGTCAGGAAAACTACAAACATAAACTACCATCAGTCCTGGCTTGAGCACACAATCAACTTAGACACTTAATTTAATTCGGGAGCAGACATTGAAGCTGCTGTAGAAGTACTTGCAAGAAACATTCACGAAGCTGCACATCTTGCCACACCAAACATTACTCATCATCCCCAGCGTGAGCTACACCTCTGGTCGCCGCATATACAAGACTTGTTAAGTCGGAAGAGGACCCTACGAAGGATATGGCATCAATCAAGAAATCCTAGGGACAAAGCTGTGTTAAATCGTATTACCAAAGAGTTAAAAGTGATGATACGGGAGGCAAAAAATAGAGCAACAGAAGATTTTCTTGCTGCGGCTGAACCGGGAAGCTTGGAACATAATTTGTGGAATGCAACCAAGTATCTTAAAAGACCAATACAAAGGAAAGTGCCTTTACAGAGGTTAAATGGTACCTGGTGCAGATCCAGTGAAGACAAAGCAGAGGAGTTTGCCAGGCACTTAGAGCTAACATTTACACCATTCAATTTCTGTTCACCTAGTGAGAATGAGGACACAGTGAATTTTATAGATATTCCGTGTCAGATGGACCTGCCAATTCACCCCGTTGAACTACATGAGGTTGTTGAAAAGATATCTTCACTTAAACTAAATTAATCTCCAGGGTAAGATAAAATAAATGCCCTCGCGATTCAAACTCTTCCCAACAAAGCCTTAAACCAACTTTTGGAAATATACAATGGTATACTGAGGCTAACTCACTTTACTTCACAAAGGAAGTGTGTGGAAATACTTATGTTAGTAAAACCAGGAAAACCAGAGCACCAGTCTTCTTCATATCACCAAATTAGCCTAATGACCATATTTTCTAAAATATTTGAAAAAATTTTACTGAAAAGATTGCTCCCCTTGTTGGACGAGGGTAACCTTATTCCAGATCATCAATTTGGGTTCAGAAGATCTCACGGCACACCTGAACAATGCCATAGAGTAGTTCAAGAAATTTTAAATACTTTTGAAAACAAAAAATACTGCTCGGCTGCTTTCATTGATGTGCGGCAAGCATTTGATAAAGTATGGCTGCTGAAGTTAAACTGGATGCTTAGACAGAACTCGGCTTTAAGCCTAAAAAACAAATTACTACTATACAAAACACTACTAAAACCGATTTGGACTTATGGTATACAACTATGGGGCACTACAGCTAAAAGCAATACACTTATCATACAAAGATTTCAATCCAAATTTCTAAGAAGAATCGTGAACGCTCCGTGGTATGTTAAAAATGAAATAGTCCACAGAGATTAGAAAATAGCAACAGTTTCAGACGAAATTTCAAAATTTAGTACAAGTCACTTAACAAGACTAGAAAACCACGAAAACAACTTAGTTTTTAACCTGTTGGACACCACTACACACGTACCAAGGCTGAAACGACTTCACCCTCTGGATCTTCCATTCAGAGCAATTTAATACATATGTATACAATCTTCAATAATCCACCACACTCTACCTTCATGAACAGTTCACACTGATACATAACTCTCACTTCCCAGACTCTAAAAAAAAAAAAAAAAAAATTATTTGAAAATGATTACAAATTTATTTTCTGTATTTGACCCATCCGCAATTTTTGGTTTATTTTTAGATAATTAGAACATTAGAACATTTTTATGACTTTTAAAAATTCCTTCAATTTATTGATTAATACCCTCCCGATATAATACTTTTTGAAATACAATTTTTACAACTCTCCATAAAGAATTTAAAACAATTCTTGGACCCTTAGGTCATAACGGATCTTCATTTATTTTTATTTCTTTATTTTCTTTAATTTTATTTAATAATTTTATAGGTTTATTTCCTTCTATTTTTACAAGAACTAGTCATTTAACACTAACATTAACTCTCGCTCTTCCTTTATGTTTATCGTTTATAATCTATGGTTGAATTAACCACACTCAACATATATTGGCACACTTAGTACCTCAAGGAACTCCTGCAATTGTTACACCATTTATAGTGTTTATTGAAACAATTAGAAACGTAATCCGACCTGGAACTTTAGCTGTTCGATTAACGGCAAACATGATTGCAGGTCATTTACTATTAACTTTACTAGGAAACACTGGACCGTCAATATCTTATATACTTGTAACTTTTTTATTAATTGGACAAATTTCTTTATTAGTTTTAGAATCAGCAGTTGCTATAATCCAATCATATGTATTCGCAGTATTAAGAACTTTATACTCTAGAGAAGTAAATTAACTTTATAAATAAATGTCTACACAGTCAAATCACACAGTCAAATCACCCATTTCATTTAGTTGATTACAGCCCATGACCTTTAACAGGAGCAATTGGAGCTGTAACGACTGTATCAGGTTTAATTAAATGATTCCATCAATATGATACTTCTTTATTTTTTTAGGTAATGTAATTACTATTCTTACTGTTTATCAAAAAATCACCACTTTGGGTTTGAAGCAGCAGCATGTTTTTATATATCACAATTTATTGATGAGGTGGATAATTTTATAATAATTTTATCTATATAGTATAAAAGTATATTTGACTTCCAATCATAATGTCTATTAACAAATAGTATAGATAATTTTTTCAATTATTTTAATTGCTTCCATTATTATAATAATTTCATTTATTGTTATAATTTTAGCTTCTATTCTTTAAAAAAAACTCTAGTCGATCGGGAAAAAGCTCACCTTTTGAATGTGGATTTGACCCTAAATCTTCTTCACGTTTACCTTTCTCTTTACGATTCTTTTTAATTACTTAATTTTTTTAATTTTTGATGTAGTAATTGCTTTAATGCTCCCTATAATCATCATTTTAAAAGTTTTAAACCTATTTATTTGAGCAATTACTTCAATTTTTTATTTTTATTTTATCAATTGGCTTATATCATGAGTGAAATCAACGTATATTACACTGATCAATTTATGAATAACAATTAGTTAATTATAACATTTGATTTGCATTCAAAAAGTATTGAAAATCTCAATCTACCTTACATTTATTTTATAATAATTATTTATTTATATGTATATACATATATAAAGAATATGAAGCGATAAATTGCAATTAGTTTCGACCTAATTTTAGGTAACTTACCCTTATTCTTTTAATTGAAGCCAAATCAGAGGCTTATCACTGTTAATGATACAATTGAGTATAAACTCCAATTAAGGAAGTATGATGCTCAAGAAAAGCTGCTAACTTTTTATTATACCCTGAACCCTTTTAAAATGGGAAATCAGGGTATAATGGTTTTGCAAAAAGTATGTAACAGGTAGAAGGAGGCGTGGCAGACCCCATAAAATATATATATTCTTGATCAGGGCGAAGAGCTGAGTCGATTTGGCCATGTCCGTCTGTCTGTCCGTCTGTCTGTCCGTCTGTCCGTATGTATGAACGCGTCGATCTCAGAACATATAAGAGCTAGAGGGTTCAAATTTTGCATGATGGTCTGTGTATACAGCGCGCATATCGAGTTTGTTTTAGATATTCGATAAGTTTTTCCGTTTCAATGATATCGATTTTAAACGTTATCAAGATTCAGTTTTTTGACCATATCTTTGACATGTTTTTAGCTACAGCCACCAAATTTTGTTAGCTTTTTGTAAATAAAATACATTTTCTATTTTTTCATATTTTAGATACCGGCTCCACATTTCACAAAAAACAAGTAAGAAAGCTCTAGTCGGGTCTCAGCCCGACTACGAGATCCCCTGAACCAAGTCCGAGCTGTTGTTTTAAACAACTTACATCTTTTATCTATACATATTACCTCTGCGCGCATATACACATGCACACATTTGTATACACAAGCACACATATACCATGCACACAGAAGCACGCGCCCCGATTACTGTGTAGTTCATTTGAATGTATGTGTGCACACGTACAGGCTGCTGCCGCGTGCTTTTACAATGTTTCCTTTAATAACTTCTGTATTACTTAACGGATTTGAATGCAATTTTCTGCATTGAGTGCTATTAATTTATTGAAAATACGGTTTTCACTTAAAAATTTAAAAAAAAAAATTTGTGGCTTTGATAATTTTTTTTTTTAATAAATTTTTTTTGTAAAATGTGGAGCCGGTATCCAAAATAAAAAAAATAGAAAATGTATTTTATTTTCAAAAAGCTAAAAACAAAATTTGGTAGCTGTAGCTAAAAATATGTAAAAGATATGGTCAAAAAACTGAATCTTGATAACGTTTTAAATCGATATCATTGAAACGGAAAAATTTATCGAATATCTAAAACAAACTCGATATGCGCGCTGTATACACAGACCATCATGCAAAATTTGAAGTCTCTAGCTCTTATATGTTCTGAGATCGACGCGTTCATACATACGGACAGACGGACGGACGGACGGACGGACGGACGGACGGACGGACGGACGGACGGACGGACAGACAGACGGACAGGGCCAAATCGACTCAGCTCGTCGCCCTGATCAAGAATATATATACTTTAAGGGGTCTGCCACGCCTCCTTCTGCCTGTTACATACTTTTTGCAAAACCATTATACCCTGATTTCCCATTTTCAATGGGTTCAGGGTATAAAAATTTATTAAAATAAAATTATCAAAGCCACAATTTAATTTTTTCAAATTTTTTAGTGAAAACCGGGTTTTCAATAAATTAATAGAATTCAATGCAGGAAATTGCATTCAAAGCCGGTAAATAATTCAGAAGTTTTTAATGGATTATTAATTGTAAAAGCACGCAACAGCAGCCTATACGTGTGCACACATCTATTCAAATCAACTACGCAGTAATCGGTGCTTCTGTGTGCATGTGTATCACTGTTGCCAAATCAGCTTTTTTCCAGTCAAATCGGGCTTTTTTGAAAGTGCAATTGCGGGAAAAATTCCAGAACAGCGGATAGCGGGAAATATAGCTTTCTAAAAACTGATTTAGCTGTTTTTAATTTGACTTAATATTTGCATGATTTCTTATAAAATTGAATACAAAATGGTGAAAATTTCAGTACAAATTTTTGTGGTTAGCAAAAAAAAAGGTACCAAATTAATATGACTGCATTTTTGAAGACCTTTTTTTTTTATTAAGAAAAATTTTGCGGAAAAATTGTGGAATTCAATACATTTTCCTACAAATCATACAAAATTCGAATGCTTCGAAAATTAAGCTTTTTTCCCAGCTTTTTTCTCCGCAAACTTAGCTTCATTTTGGGTCTATTTTTCCTATTTTTGCTCAACAAAAGTTGGCAACACTGATGTGTATACAAATGTGTGCACGTGTATATGCATGCCTGTGTATATGTGTGCGTGTTATATACGCGCAGAGGTAATATGTATAGATAAAAGATGTAAGCTAGGTTGTTTAAAACCTCAGCTCGGACTTGGTTCAGGAGATCTCGTAGGTGGGCAGACCGGACTAGAGGTTTCTTACTTGTTTTTTTTAATGGTTAAGTTCCATTTACACTTTTAATTTATATAGTTTAAAAAAACTTTACATTTTTATTGTAAAAAAAAAATCCTTTTTTTTATAAATTACTAAAATTAATTTATTATATTAAAAGATTAATTAATCTCCATAACATCTTCAATGTCATACTCTAATTATAAGCTATTTGAATTTATAAAAATTATAAAAATCTCACTAAAATTAAAATTCAAAATACAAATAATATTAAATAAATTTTCAAAGTATTATTATGTATCAAAATTAAAAACTGAGAATATTTCATTAATTTTTTATACAAATGTTGACCCCCAAAATATTCAGATCAACCTTGATCAAATCTCTTGTTAATTACCTGCCCATAATTTAAAGGAAAGTAAATAATTGCATAAGTTCTAATATAAGGTATAAATCATATAGAACCTAAATAATACACTAAATTATAAAATCTAAAAGATTAATTAATTCTATATAAAGTTCTTAAAGAAATTAAATATCCTCTTAAACCCCCTATAACACAAACAAATAAAGTTAATAACTTTAATGTTATTGGTAAACAAATTAAAAAAGGAGTTGGAAAAATTAACCAATTTAATATTCTACCTCCAATAATTCTTATAATTAATAAACCTATTATTCCACGCAACATAACTCAACATTCATCATTTAATATATTTAAACTTCTGCAATTTAAATCACCTGTTATTGAGTAAAAAACTAAACTAAATGAATACCATACTGTTAACACAGTTGAAAAAAATTATAAAAATAAGAAAATTTCTTAATATTACTAATTATAACAATTTCTAAAATTATATCTTTTGAATAAAACCCAGCTAAAAATTGTATTCCACATAATGCTAAATTAGAGACATTAAAACAAGCAGATGTTAGTGGTATATGAAATGTTAATCCTCCTATTAACCAAATATCTTGAGAATTATTTATATTATGAATAATTGTTCCTGCACATTTGAACAAAAGTGCCTTAAATAATGCATGAGTTAACAAATGAAATATAGCTAATTTATAAAATCCTGTAGATAAAATTCTTATTATTAATCCCAACTGTCTCAAAGTTGATAGCGCAATAATCTTTTTTAAATCAAATTCAAAATTAGCTCCTAATCCTGCTATAAATATAGTTAAACCTGATTATAAAAGTCAAAATTGCCCTAATAATGAATCTGCTAATAAAATATTAAAACGAGTTAATAACTAAACTCCTGCTGTTACTAAAGTTGAAGAATGAACTAAAGCAGAAACAGGAGTTGGTGCAGCTATTGCCGCAGGTAACCATGAAGAAAATGGAATTTGTGCACTTTCCAAATTCAGAAAGTCGAATCAAATTATTTACAAGTACATGTCACTTAAATTACGAATGCTTACAAAATAAATACATATGTATGTAAAACAGAAAACCACAAAAATTGTTTTCTTTTTCTCACTAGAGGGATGGGCTAACTTCGGCCATGCCGAAGTTTGGTAATACCCTTGCAATTGTAAAGGATATATATATAGTTTTCTCTGATTTGCCACGCCCTTAACAAGCGGATATATATAATTTTCGGTCAATCTATTCAACAAGGCAACAGTAACCTATATTTCAAATTTTGAAGCTGTACCTATAAGACTTTGGAAGATATAGTTTTCTCCGATTTGCCACGCCCCCAAGAGGCGGATATATATAATTTTTCATAATTTTGTCGAAACGGTCAAGCCTAACGTCTGTGTCAATTATTGGAACTCTAAGTGTTAAATTGTAGAAGATATAGTTTTTTCGATTTCCCAGGCCCCCAATGGGCGTAGATATATATTCTTTATCTTTTTTTCTAGGGGTGATTGCTACAAATATATGTTTTGAGTTTCATGTCTCTAGCTTTAACAGCATCCAAAATATTGAAGGATTTATATTAAGCAGTATATAGACTTTCCCAATTTGCCACGCCCCAAGTAGGCGTGGATATATAATTTTTTTATCAATCTGACGGGGAGGCCAAAAGTATATTACTTTTCAAATAAGGATGCTCTAGCTTCAAATCTGTTGAAGATAGAGTTTTATCCTTAAACATAAACAACTCTCGCTCTTTTAATCTTCAAAACATATTCCACTTGACTCAGTTCCTACGACCCTGACATTGACATTGACATTGTCGTCATATGGCGAACACAAAGATTATACACTTCCGCATGCCACTTGACATACATATATGTATATACCGTACTTAAGCCGACTGCACAACTCGAAACCAATAAAGAATTCGGTTACTCACGCATTGTATAATATCTATGCGTATATGTATGTATTTACGTATGTATGTATATGAAATACAAAATCCCCCAAAACACCACTCTAAGCAAGCCCCTCCTTTCTATTCACACTTTACACATAAAAAATGGGTTTATGTATGTGTCAGAGATGTAGAGAGATTATTATTTTCTTTTTCAGCCATGCTGTCAAGTGCCGCGAGTCTCTGCACCGTTGCCTTCAGCGTCAGTCTTCTCTCTAACCTACTTCCTCATAACTCCCTGATCTGGCAACCCTTTCAGAGCCACGCTTTAGTGTTAACTAACCTCTCACTCAACAACACTGTTTCAATACACAAATTTTCAATTGGGCGCTCAATTCAAATAATTAATTCTTTCTACGACACAGCCATTCTGATAATTTTACACGTCCTCGAGTGTTTCCCTTTACTGAATAATACAACTTATATTACATCATTATTATCCAATTTAAATTTCCAATATCGATTTAACTTGTAAGTCTCTCATTCTTATGGTAATAACAATATTTCAACTTATCTTAATTCATTCTATCTTCACACATTTTCTTCCCTTTTTCGCTTATTACATTTTGTTTTCAAACTTCCACTAGAAACATAAATAAACTCCTGGGTTTGGTACCGCCACGTAGCAATCGACTACATTGTGTTTCAATTTTCCTCTTGCCAATCAATTCACTAAGAATTTTCCCTACTGTCTCCTTCAACAGTTTCATTACTGTCTCTTTCAACAGCTTCTTCTGACAGGCTCTCATCGATATCTAGCTCGCTTGGCACCTGCCCATCCGGCTTTTTTTTGGATATTGTCTCTTATTTTTCAGACTTCTTAACATATATCTGTCATGTTCTAAAATTTCAGTTACTTGAAATGGACCTCGAAACTTAGGGTCTAACTTTGTCTGGTGCCGCTCTCTATTATTAATCAGCACAAAATCGCCCACATTAAACTTGACTATTTTAGCCTTATTTTTATCAAACCTTGACTTCTCATATTCTCCAGAATTTTTCATATTCGCAAAAGCTTGAGCTCTAACCTCCGTTAAATTGACGACTGCTTCCGATTCGCTAATTGGAATAAGACCTAACGGACGAGCAACTTTTCCCACTAATAGCTCTAATGCACTTGCTCTTGTTACCTTATTAGCTGTACAATTAATTGCAAGTTGAATTTCACCCAAAGCATCCTGCCACGATCTAGAACTAGTTTCCACTGTCGTCAATAGATTTTTAAGTGTACACATGACTCTCTCTACCTGTCAATTAGCACGACTTGCTCCTGTCGCTATTAAGTGAAGCTTTACTTTCTGTGATGAACAGCAAATTGGAACCTGTGAAACTCCTTCCTTGATCGGCCCGATACGATCACGAAATAGAAGACTTAACGTGAAAGTGTGATATAGATAAACGAACTTGGTAAATGCATCAATCCGTACAATTACATACTCTTTGCGGTCACTCTTGGCACTAAGTTTGCCTGTAATATCTATATGTAAAGTATGCCATGGATAGGATGTAATTCTATTTGAGCTTTTCCTGACGAGGATTTTGAGACTCTGCACGTTATATAGTTTTTTACAAATCAACGTACGTACTTTGACATGCCTTCAAACTAATAATAATCATAAACTTTATCTAAAGTTCTTTTCCAGCCTAGGTGCATAATAGATTCGTGAACCTGGTTAATAACTGACCATCTAAATCCACGAGGTATTACTGGCAAACAAAAGGTATTACATTACATTTAAACAATTTCCATCAATCATAACATCATTTTCAATTTGCAATGTACAGTGCGTTTCCAATACCTTTCAAACTGATTACATTACTTAATCTTTTACCGCTTAACTTATTTGCAAAGCTATCTTTAACCAATGAGCACTTTGCTCCAGAATCAAAAGTAATTGGAACTAGCTCACCTCGTAACAGCATACTTGTTTTCGGTTCATCTACCACACACAATTCAGCTCTATTTTCTATATGTGATGCAGATCCTCCACCTCCCATATTCTTTGGACATTGGGTAGCAATATGCCCTTTCGCATTGCAGCGATATCAAGTGATGTTGATCTGCCTGTAAGTCGCGTCTGCTTTGAATGTTGGCAGTGTACGTAAGTCTTTGTACACGACGATCGAAGTTGGCCATGTGTCCAAGAACCACTGATACTGCAACATTTTCGATATCCATGTTCTTCCATTTCGTAACAAGCGATGTTAACATGCGGCTAGCATATACTGCGAGGCATTCATCGGCGGTAGTCTTCGTATTTTCGTAACGTTGTTGGAATAACTATTTGAATTCCAACCATGTTATTCCCGCATAGCAAATTTGAGATAGCCACTGAGATGCACTTCCTTCGAGCGATTTACTTAATGCCAGTATTAACGCACTGCCTTTCAATGCTTTTTCACTTAGCACAATATCTACTATAGCGCACCATTATGTAGCGTCGGCGCCAGAAATGTCAGCGTTGAACTTCGGCAAACTAAGGTACCTTTTATGTTCTCTTACAGTTGATTGGAGTGTTTTTGCCAATTCCAGAAAATTCTTATTTTGCTGCTCCATCAGAATGCGGAGATGATCTTCCATATTTAATTGACGAGAATTGGATCCCACTTCTGATGTCAGAGATGTAGAGAGATTATTATTTTCTTTTTCAGCCATGCTGTCAAGTGCCGCGAGTCTCTGCACCGTTGCCTTCAGCGTCAGTCTTCTCTCTAACCTACTTCCTCATAACTCCCTGATCTGGCAACCCTTTCAGAGCCACGCTCGAGTTTAGTGTTAACTAACCTCTCACTCAACAACACTGTTTCAATACACAAATTTTCAATTGGGCGCTCATTCAAATAATTAATTCTTTCTACGACATATGTATATATGTATGTATACAGCTCCTACGACATTGACATTGATATTTAATATATATGTATATATGCATGTATGAATGTTTGTATGCATTGATCTTGCATGCCCAAAAAATAACGCAACCCGAAACCAACACAAGCCAAAAATATACATACATATATGTATGTACTAAATATAAATACAACGATCAACCCAAATTTGTTTATGCTGCTTTAGCGAACCGACAGGGATCATTCACACATCCAAGAATTTTATGCACCACTCAAAAACAATAAATAACTCTTCCTCTATATTTAATATGTCACCCGAACATCCTCTAAGCATACCCCCCTCTCTACCATCACTGAAAAAAATGTACTCCAATATTGTTTATAAATATGATGTCCCAACACCCCCCTATAAAAATACCCCCTCTCTATCGTCACTTTAAGAAGTGTAACCCGATACTTTAATAAAAAAAACCCATAAAAATCCCATTAAAAACCACTTCCAAAAAAAACCCATAAATCATGTCCCTAAAGATCCAGAACATTCATTTCCTATCTACTGAGGGCAACGAACTGCCAAATGCAGCGCCACTCGTCAGCGTGCTTAGCAACAAGTGTCGGCAATAGAAAAAACGGGCAACAACAAATGCACGCACCTATATGCGCGTAATGGCATGCAAAAAGCGGCAGCCAAAATGAACAACAACAAATGCATGCACCTATAGGCGTGCAATTGCATATAGTAGGCAATAGCCGAAAGGGGCAACAACACAACGAAAAGGCTAAAAGGAAGCCGACAAAACGGCGCGCATAGCAACAGCGGATTCAGTAATAAGGCGAGGCTGTCAGAAGACTGCAACCGCGAAAGGGAAAACACTAAGGAGCCGCTAGACGCCACCGACACCGACACTCACAGCCGAAGGGTATAAAAAGGGCCGCTGGCACGATCTCGACCTATTCAACAAAAAGATGGAGCCCACTAAGGAGGAGAAATAGCAAGCAGCGGCCGGCGTCCCGAACTACGGCGTCAGTAAGATTCACTCGGCAAATCCTCGCCTGTTGGCCAGCGATTTTGCTGGAGCTGCAGACGGACGAGGAGAAGAGCGGGTAACCGCTCCGGCGTCGGAGCGTCGGGCACACAGGTACGCGACTACCATTGCGCCTCCCGTTCCATCCCAGGAAGACAGTGAAGTGGCTTAGGCAGCACCCGGCCTATGTGATGGCGTGGACGGCGCCGGAAATGGAGGAACCAACGCCATCACCGGTATCCTGGGCACCGGCAAGTTCGGTGAGCAGCGGGGACAGCAGAACGCTCGGAGGATGGGCGACGCCGCAGTCCGATGACGAGGTTCCGACGATGAGAGGACGGGCCCTGGATAAAGAACGGCAGGTATTCACCGCTGTCCACGTGGGAGCCGGCACGTCGGACTACTCTGCCGCTTCCAGAAGGAGAGTCGGGACCGGAGCCACCGACGGTCGCGTGGCGACAAAAGTCGAGGGTGCGCGATGACTTTGTATGCCACGAACTGAACGTGGAAGTTGCTGGCGAGAGGCGGAAAAGCATGGCCACCGGGTTTTTCGCTGGAGGAGCAGCCGCAGCAACATCAGCCTACGCAGCAACAGCAGCAGCCGACAGGGCAGCAACAGCATCAGCCTTCTCAACAACAGCACATAATAAACTCCAAAACGGTTGGTGTAAACACCGCAATGACGAACGCG
The DNA here is from genome assembly GCA_035045545.1 of Drosophila gaucha. NCBI lineage: Eukaryota > Metazoa > Arthropoda > Insecta > Diptera > Drosophilidae > Drosophila > Drosophila gaucha. Next base: position 38,189 of record JAWNOY010000288.1, read on the forward strand.
ACACAGACACACAGGAGTGGCTCTCTGTCGCAGTCGGCTGTTCAGCAATGGGCTAGTGTCACACAAACAGGCGAACAACTAACCGTTAGCCGAAGTGCCGAAATGCATACGCCAGACATACAAAGGCGCCAAGATAACGGGGCTTCGGCGAATGGAATGTTCTAGATAATCACACGATGGCATCGTTAAGTGGACACGAACACCTTAAGAAGGCCCCGGTCCAACACGAAGAAGGGCCCGCCGCTGGCATATAAAAGGGAAATGCGGCTGACGGCGGGTATAATTCAAAGTACAATCAAAACGCAAAGTGCCAAGGAAAAGTAATCAGCGAAGGACATCGAAGGACATCGAGGGATACGCTAGGATATTGAGGGACCTGAAAGGACAACACAGGACACCACGCTCAAGACTCTTCAGCAACAACTGCCAGATAGGCAGCTTTAGCGAATTTTCAAGTGTGTGAGTGCTATTTACGGTGTAGCCGTGTGGACTCGGAGTGAGTACACTGTCTTTTGCGAATACGTAGGAATGCTCGAAAGGAAGCCAGCCAGTAGGAGAGCCTGTATGAAATCCGCGCGGAGCGCCGGAGTATACAGCAGCGATTCCTGGCGATAACCTAGTGTACCCGGAGCGAATCCTTTACGTGCAAGAGAGACGTATCGTACTCGGAAAGCCAGAGTGTCTTCGTAAATAGCGAATCACGCAGCCAAGTGTGCCCTTAGGAGGCGAGTAGCAGGAGTACCTCAGGCAGTATAATAAAAATTGTGAACAATACATTAAACATAAGCACAACGAAGTACAAAATATACCGCCGAAACCTAAAACCTTAAAAGACTTTTTATTATCGCAGGTGCCTACAAATAAAAAATTTTGTTGGCACGAACAAGGAGGTCGCCTCTACTCAGCCCGGCTTAAACTCGGAATAACCGAAGGGTGCCACCTGCGAGTGTACTTAAAAATAATTTTATGGCATATTTATTTGATAAAATACGGTATGAACTCAATGGAATTGAAATTGTTCGCACACTATTCGTTGGTGTGACTTCAACATTGAACAACTATGTATCCTTAGTGCTTCAAAATGCCAGTTGGTTTGATCAGAAGATCTTCCAACTATCAAACCTCAATGACAAGGGGTTTATTAATTTTGCCATACCACTTAAATTGCTATTTGCTTTCGAACATAAAGTCGGGGCCAGCGTGCTATGTCAAAAAACTATGATTGAAAAAATAGGTTTATGTTTATAACAAATATTTTTTAAAAATAAAATACATTGTTTTAATTACCATCAGTATTATTAGTATTATATCCTTTTTAGACAATTAATGTCGTCAAAAATCCCCAATTTGCATCTGAATATATCTTCCCTAGTGATTGATGGTCTGAATTAAACGAATATGCATATGGCTCATATGTCTAAGTTAATCTAAATGATCCATCAACAATTTCTTTTTTGTATAATTACAATTCAAGATCAATAATTTCCGTTAAATCCTCATTGGGTAAATCATGGAAATAAGCGGGAAGATAAAACTAATTAACTTCCAGCTTAAACTCGATGCCTACTCCGTGATCACAAGTAAATATTCGAAAATGCTCACTTATAACGGGCTTTTGTCTTATAGTGTTTAACACTTCCCTTATTTCCTGTCTACGATCTTCCTGATTTGCCGACATCGAAGAGCCGTCATTACTCCTCCATCAGAGCTGATGTGAATATTCGATTCTCGGTCCATGATGATTATTATGGTGATTACGTTGCTCTCTCTTCCTTCTCTTCCGTCGTGGTGCTACTACTGACTTTAGGCGAGTTCGAAAATACAGTCGTTTGAAATTTAAATGATTCTCTCTCACTCAGTATGCACAAGTTGAATGAAACTATGTGACTGACATATTTCTGTGAGCGCTTTCGTATTCAAAAAAAATATACAGTAATAAACAAATTTGTTATGAATTTCTTTTAATACCCTTGCAAAAAGAGTATATTAATTTTGGTCAGGAGTTTGCAACGCTGAGAAGGAAGCTTCTCCGACCATATAAAGTATATATATTCTTGATCAGCAAGACGAGTTGAGTTGATATAGCCATGTCCGTCTGTCCGTCTGTCCGTCTGTCTGTCTGTCCGTCTGTCTGTCTGTCCGTCTGTCTGGATCAACGCAATCTCCTCCGAGACTATAAGAGGTACAGAACTGAAATGTTGCACATAGGCTGGAATGTGCTGCAGGCATTGTATATCTCGGAATCATCCGGATCGGATGACTATATCCTATAGCTCCCATAGGACAGATCGGTATTATGAAATGTTTTAGTGGGATAACTTCGACGTTATTAAAGTCAGAGACTTGATATTTGGAATGTATACTCCTGAGTTGCACCCAAATACAAAAAGATATAGATTATACGCCTTTTGGGGGCGTGGCAAATCGGATAAAACTATATCTTATACAGTTTTGAAGCTGGAGCATCCAAATTTGGAAAGTAAAATACCTTTGGTCTCCCCTTCAGATTGATCAAAAAGTTATAAATCCACGACTACTTAGGGCGTGGCAAATCGGGAAAGTCTACATACTGCTTAACATAAATCCTTCCATATTTTGGATGCTGTTAAAGCTAGAGACATGAAACTCAAAACATATATTTGTAGCAATCACCCCTAGAAAAAAAGATAAAGAATATATATCTACGCCCATTGGGGGCCTGGGAAATCGAAAAAACTATATCTTCTACAATTTAACACCTAAAGTTGCAAAAATTGACACAGACATTAGGCTTGACCGTTTCGAAAAAATTATGAAAAATTATATATATCCGCCTCTTGGGGGCGTGGCAAATCGGAGAAAACTATATCTTCCAAAGTCTTATAGGTACAGCTTCAAAATTTGAAATATAGGTTACTGTTGCCTTGTTGAATAGATTGACCAAAAATTATATATATCCGCTTGTTAACGGCGTGGCAAATCAGAGAAAACTATATCTATATCCTTTACAATTGCAAGGGTATTACCAAATTTCGGCATGGCCGAAGTTAGCCCATCCCTCTAGTTTTTTTCTAAAACACAATAAAAACTTTATTTTATATGTTCTGGGATCGATGCGTTCATACATACAAACAAACGGACAGGGCTAAATCGAGTCAGCGTGTGGTCCTTATCAAGAATGCAGAATACCCTTACACTTACACATACAGTACGCAGCAACACGCGCATACTGTGCGTGCATACACTACGCTCCGACACTGCCATTCTGACATTTACACATCCTCGTATACTCAACATTCTTTCATAAAACTTTAAACATTTATTCTTAATATTACCATAATCATTTTTCGATATTTCACTTATTTAACTAACAAAATTAAAATAATCTTTTGTCAATCAATTTTTAATTTCTTGTGACCTCAAAATTAATTAATTATTTTAATCATCATCTCTCTTGGACGGATAAACATCGTCTCACTTGGACGGATAAACATCGCCTTACTTGGACGGATTAACATCGTCTCACTTGGACGGTTCACTTTCAGTCTCCAGTTGGCCCTTCGATGAGCTTGAATATTCACTGTCAATATTCAACTCTTGAGGAACACTTCCTTCTGGAAATTTTCTAATATATTCATAACAATATTTATATATTCACTTGCTTGATAACGGATGCAATCTGTATCTGTTACCATCTAAAATCACCAACTGATTTCACATTTCATCATCTAATGCGCCACACGCCATGATCAAAACTTTTGTTTTGCACTTGTGATTGCATTATGACCAATTCTTACACCTTTCCTTATCAGCCCTTCCGGTACATTCAGTCGCAATTAAATGACGAAATGAAAAACTGTGTGCTTGAAAAACATCTACCCTGGTCAGTTATAATGCACGTTGGTACACCAAATAATGAATTTGAAGACTTCATGGCCTTGATACAGTTCTCTTTATACATCGCGAGAGAATGATATAGATGTACGAGTTTTGTGAAGCCATCAATTTGGATAATTATATATTCCTTTAAATCACTTTTCCCACTTAATTTGCCAGTTATGTGACTTGGCTGTTCTACAGGTTATAGAATTGTTGACAAATTTACTGACATATTTATTCATTTTGTCGAACCAGTAGTATTGATGTACCTTGTCAAGGGTATTTTGCCATCATAAGACGATGGACTCATGTACCTGATTCACCACTGACCATCTGAAATTTCAGGCCACGACTGTAAATATTGTGTTTTACCCATTTTCTGTATTTTGCGAACCAACATCCCTTTTCTTAAATCGTATATTTTAATTATATCGCCTGGTAACTCGTTGGAATTAACTTTACCAACAATGATAACTATATTTGGTCATTATTAACGGCAAAGGATACCTATCTACTATTGTATTAGAATAGCCGGCCTATACGGCCGGCGTTGTATAGTTTTGGTATGGTCAAACCAACCGAACTTTCATTTCATCTGTACTAACACGTGTAGATGGTATTCCCTTAATAAGTGCAGTGGAATAATTCTCAAGTAATTTAATAAACTTATTTTTATCAGATTCGTTCAAATCGGTGTCTAGATTGGTAAAGTCACCTGGTTCCACATCTACGGAACAAATATTTACAGATTTGGCTTTTACAAATTCAAACTTATTTGGAGATATAATAACATTAAATCCTTGATTAAGGATTTCACGGAAAATAACAATGTTGCTTTTCAAATGTTTATCTAGCACGACATGAAGCAATATTTGAAGTGAGTTTTCGTTTATAATAACCTGACTTAAAATCTGTAATGTGCTTTATATATCAGCATCGCCAGTGCCTTTTAACATGATAATGTTATTAAAGCGCTTTCCAGACAACTTACTGCTAATTTTCTCTTTTATAAGTGAACACTCTGCACCGGAATCAAACGAAATTGGGTAGATCTCACCTCGCTACGTCAAAGTTCCTGTTGGTTCTGACACGTAACACTGGTTCACGGTCTTCTGTTGAAACAATCCATTTTTGCTTGTTGATCCTCCTTTTGAACATTGATTTGCAAAGTGTCCGCACTTAAAACAGGTAACTAACGGCTTATCTTACTGAGATGTTGCATCGGTTTTTTTTCGCATTTTGTTATTGCACTCAGCAATTTTGTGTCCTGGTTCCTCACAGAAATGACACAATACTGACATTCTACTCTTTTTGATGTCAGGTCCAGAATTGTCATCACGGTCAACATGACGCTGTTTTTGAAATGTGCATGCACCAAGTTCAGATTGTAGCTGGCTTCTAGTTTGCAAATTTGATGTAAAAACAATTTGTTGCAAACTGTTGTCCACATTTGTCAAATGAGTATTTCCTCTATGTTTTTTTTGCCAATTACCAGTTAGAGTTGTCACCAAACGATTAGCGTAAGCCGCGAGGCATTCTCCGTTAGTTGGGCGGCTGTTCAGCAAATTTAAAAACATTGCAGACGGCGTCTCGTTACTCTTATAACGGTGAAGAAATAATTCCTTAAATTCATTCCACTTAATGCCGGGATATGAAATTTGGGTTAACCACAGTGAAGCATTGCCATCCATAGCCTCGCTTAACGCCATGATCAGCTTGCTTCCTTCTATAGGCTGCTCCGTTAATATTATGTTTGCGGTAATACACCATTTCGAGGCATCGGCGTATGCGTTATCAGAAAAAAATTTTGCCAAAGTGACGCCACGCATTTGCTGCTGTTCGCGAAAACATAAACAAATCTGAACCCATTTTTCCCCCTCAACTCCCACCCCAAAACATATTCCAAAAATTTCTATCATTTAGTAGTTCTCCTCTGGAGCAATAAGACAATAAGCTCTGAAACAAAAACCAAAAACTGAAGATTTTTTAGGAGAGTTCAAAGACATTGTCTCCTCTACTGATCTCGAAGTCTTAATTTCAGCCCGAGATATTTTTATACATCATAAATTCAACGACATTTTTGCACGACGATATGAAATGCATTTAAGTTACTGCGAGTGCCCTTGCAAACACCAAACACATGTGCAAGCGACTTTACAAAAAATTCAGAGGATCTATCAAATTATTTACAAGTACATGTCACTTAAATAACGAATGCTTATAAATTTAAAACATATATAAAACAGAAAACCACAAGAAAAACCAGAGGGCTAACTAATACCCTTGCAATTGTAAAGGATATAGATTTAGTTTTCTCATTTGCCACGCCCATCTAGGGGATATACATAATTTTTAGTAAATCTATTGAGCCGGGCAACAGTAACCTATGCAGCAAAATTTTGAAGCTGTACCAATTAGACTTTGGAAGATATAGTTTTCTCCGATTTTTCATGCCCCAAAGAGGCGGATATATATAATTTTTCATACTTTTGTCGAGCTTAACATTTTAATCAATTTTTGAGACTCTAGGTATAAAATTGTAGAATATATAGATGTTTCCGATTTGCAAAGCCCCTAATGGGCGTAGATATAAATGCTATATCTTCTAGGGGTGCTTGATTTATGTTAAGCACTATATATACTTCCGCTAAGAAGGAGATTCAAAAGTATATTGCTTCCAAAATTGGATGATGTATCTATTGAACTGTAGAAGTTATTTTTACTCGATTTGCCACGCTCCCAAAGGGTGTAGCTATATATACTATATCTTTTTGTATGGGCGATTCATTAGTATATATTCCAAATTTCAAGTGTAAGACTTCAAAAGCCAAAGTTATCACACTAACACATTTCATAAAAGTTGTTGGAAATTTCGCAACGAATTTTCACACAATTAGAATTATCTCAATAGGTAAAAAAAATATGGGTACACTGCTGGGACGTCATTATCAAGAAGGGGCCAACGCGAGTTCAAAAAACCTTACTTGTAAAAAACTTATTGGAGTTCATTTCAACAAGTTACAGTAATTCAAAGTTCAGAAAAATTAAATTTTTGTAAGGAACGAATTTTCAGAAAATTACATTTATTTCAATAGGTTAAAAAATCATAGGTACACTGCTTGGAAGCCATTATCAAGAATGGATCAACGCGAGATAAAAAAAACTTTTTATTGATAGGAGTTCACTTAACCAGGTTACATCAATTCAAAGTTTGGGAGAGATTTAATTTTTGAGAGCAACGAATTTTCAGACAATTGGGTACTCTGCTGGTTAGCCATTATCAAGAAGGGATCAGCGCTAGATAAAAGACTTAACATTTTACCGCTTGGAGTTAGCCAACCTACATCAATTCATTTGACCAAGTTACATCAATTCAAAGTTTGGGAGAGATTTCACTTTGTAGAGCAACGAATTTTCAGACAATGACATTTATTTCAAAAGGATAAACAACTAATGGGTACTCTGCTGGTACGCCATTATCAAGAAGGGATCAACGCTAGATAAAAAAATTTACTTTTAACTCTTGAAGTTCATTTGACCAAGTAACAGTAATTCAAAGTTTGGGAGAGATTTAATTTTCGAGAGCAACTAATTTTCAGACAATATCATGGGTACACTGCTGGTACGCCGTTATAAAGAAGGGATAAGCACGAGTACAAAAAAGTTTACTTTTTATCTATTGGAGTTACATCAATTCAAAGTTTGTGGGAGATTTCACTTTCGAGAGCAACGAATTTTTAGACAATTAAATTTATTTCAATATTTCAAAAAAATCATGGCTACACTGCTGGTACGCCAACGAATTTTCAGACAATGACATTTATTTCAATAGGTCAAAAAAATCATGGTTACACTGTTACGCCATTATCAAGAAGAGATCAACGCTAGTTAAAAACTTTACTTTTTATCGCTTGGAGTTCATTTGACCAAGTTACAGTAATTCAATATTGGGAGAAATTTAATTTTTGAGAGCAACGAATTTTGAGACAATGACATTTATTTCAATAGTTTAAAAAAATCATGATTACACTGCTGGTACGCCATTATCAAGAAGGGATCAACGCTAGATAAAAAACTTTACTTTTTACCGCTTGGAGTTCATTTGACCAAGTGTACATCAATTCAAAGTTTGAGGCAATGATATTTATTTCAATGGTTTAAAAAATCATGGGTACACTGCTGGTACGCCATTATCAAGAAGGGATCAACGCTAGTAAAAAACTTTACTTTTTATTCCTTGGAGTAAATTTGACCAAGTTACATAAATTCAAAGTTTGGGAGAAATTTAACTTTTTAGAGCAACGAATTTTCAGACAATGACATTGATTTCAATAGGCCAAAAAAATCATGGGTACACTGTTACGCCATTATCAAGAAGGGATCAACGCGAGTTAAAAAAACTTTACTTTTTATAGACCGGAGTTAATTTGACCAAGTTACAGTAATTTAAAGTTGGGAGAAATTTAATTTTTGAGAGCAACGAATTTTCAGACAATTACATTTAGTTCAATAGGTCAAAAAAATCGTGGGTACTCTGCTGGTACGCCGTTATCAAGAAGGGACCAACGCGAGTTAAAAAACTTTACTTTTTATCAATTGGAGTTCATTTGACCAAGTTACAGTAATTTAAAATTTGGGAGAAATTTAATTTTTTAGAGCAACGAATTTTCAGACAATGACATAGATTTCAATAGGTTAATAAAATCATTTGTACACTGTTACGCCATTATCAAGAAGGGATCAACGCGAGTTCAAAAAGCTTTACTTTTTATCGATTGAACTTCATTTGCGCAAGTTACAGTAAGTCAAAGTTGGGACACATTTAATTTTTGAGAGCAACGAATTTTCAGACAATTGGGTACTCTGCTGGTTAGCCATTATCAAGAAGGGATCAGCGCTAGATAAAAACTTAACTTTTTACCGCTTGGATTAGCAACCTACATCAATTCATTTGACTAAGTTACATCAATTCAAAGTTTGGGAGAGATTTCACTTTGTAGAGCAACGAATTTTCAGACAATGACAATTATTTCAAAAGGATAAACAACTAATGGGTACTCTGCAGGTACGCCATTATCAAGAAGGGATCAACGCTAGATAAAAAAAATTTACTTTTAACTCTTGAAGTTCATTTGACCAAGTAACAGTAATTCAAAGTTTGGGAGAGATTTAATTTTTGAGAGCAACTAATTTTCAGACAATATCATGGGTACACTGCTGGTACGCCGTTATAAAGAAGGGATAAGCACGAGTACAAAAAGTTTACTTTTTATCTATTGGAGTTACATCAATTCAAAGTTTGTGGGAGATTTCACTTTTGAGAGCAACGAATTTTCAGACAATTAAATTTATTTCAATATTTCAAAAAAATCATGGGTACACTGCTGGTACGCCATTATAAAGGAGGGATCAACACGACTTAAAAATCTTTACTTTAGTTTAGATACAACCATTCAAAGTTTGTGGGAGCAACGAATTTTCAAACAATTGCATTTATTTCCATAGGTCAAAAGAATATTGGGTATACTGTTGGTACGCCATTATCAGGAAGGGACCAACGCTAGATAAAAAACTTTACTTTTTATCGCTTGGAGTTCATTTGACCAAGTTACATCAATTCAAAGATTGGGAGAAATTTAATTTTTGAGAGCAACGAATTTTCAGACAATGACATTGATTTCAATAGGATAAAAAAAATCATGGGTACACTGTTACGCCATTATCAAGAAGGGATCAACGCTAGATAAAAAACTTAACTTTTTATCGCTTGGAGTTCATTTGATCAAGTTACATCAATTCAAAGTTTGGGACAATGATATTTATTTCAATTGTTTAAAAAATCATGGGTACACTGCTGGTACGCCATTATCAAGAAGGGATCAACGCTAGTAAAAAACTTTGCTTTTTATTGCTTGGAGTTCATTTGACCAAGTTACATCAATTCAAAGTTTGGGAGAAATTTAATTTTTGAGAGCAACGAATTTTCAGACAATGACATTGATTTCAATAGGCCAAAAAAATCATGGGTACACTGTTACGCCATTATCAAGAAGGGACCAACGCGAGTTCAAAAAAAAACTTTACTTTTTATCGACTGGAGTTCATTTGACCAAGTTACAGTAATTCAAAGTTTGGGAGAAATTTAATTTTTGAGAGCAACGAATTTTCAGACAATTACATTTATTTCAATAGATCAAAATAATCATGAGTACACTGCTGGTACGCCATTATCAAGAAGGGATCAACGCTAGATAAAAAGCTTTACTTTTTATCGCTTGGAGTTCATTTGACCAAGTCACAGTAATTCAAGGAAGAAATTTAATTTTTGAGAGCAACGAATTTTCAGACAATGACATTTATTTCAATAGTTCAAAAAAATCATGTGTACACTGCTTTTATTTTTTATGGCTTGGAGTTCATTTAACCAAGTTACATCAATTCAAAGTTTGGGACAATGACATTTATTTCAATTGCTCAAAAAATCATGGGTACACTACTTTTACTTTTTATTGCTTGGAGTTCATTTGACCAAGTTACATCAATTCAAAATTTGGGAAAAATTTAACTCTTTAGAGCAACGAATTTTCAGGCAATGACATTGATTTCAATAGGTCAAAAAAATCATGGGTACACTTTTACGCCATTATCAAGAAGGGATCAACGCTAGATAAAAACTTTACTTTTATCGCTTGGAGTTCATTTGACCAAGTTACACAATTCAATTGGGAGAAATTTAATTTTTGAGAGCAACGAATTTTTAGACAATGTCATTTATTTCAATAGCTCAAAATATCATGGGTACACTGCTGGTACGCCATTATAAAGAAGGGATCAACGCTAGATAAAAAACTTTACATTTTACCGCTTGGAGTAAATTTGACCACTACATCCATTCAAAGTTTGGGAGAGATTTCACTTTGTAGAGCAACGAATTTTCAGACAATTATATGTTTTTCCATAGGTCAAAAAAATCATGGATACACTGCTGTTACGCCATTATCAAGAAGTGATAACGCGATTTCCAAAAATTAAAGTTACAGTAATTTAAAGTTGGAAGAAATTTAATTTTTGAGAGCAACGAATTTTCAGACAATTTCATTTAATTTAATAGGTCAAAAAATCATGGGTACACTGCTGTTACTTTTATCGCTTGGAGTTCATTTGACCAAGTTACATCAAAACAAAGTTTGGGACAATGACATTTATTTCAATTGCTCAAAATATCATGGGCACACTGCTGGTACGCCATTATAAAGAAGGGATAAACACGAGTTCAAAAAAGTTTACTTTTTATCAATTGGAGTTACATCAATTCAAAGTTTGTGGGAGATTTCACTTTTGAGAACAACGAATTTTCAGACAAATAAATTTATTTCAATTGGTAAAAAAAATCATGGGTACACTGCTGGTACGCCATTATCAAGAAGGGATCAACACGAGTTCAAAAAAGTTTTAATTTTATCGACTGGAGTTACATCAATTTAAAGTTTGTGGGAAATTTCACTTTTGAGATCAACGAATTTTCAGATAATTAAATTTATTTCAATAGGTCAAAAAATCATGGGTACACTGCTGGTACGCCATTGTCAAGAAGGGATCAACACGACTTAAAAAAACTTTACTTTAGTTTAGATACAGACATTCTAAGTTAGTGGGAGCAACGAATTTTCAGACAATTACATTTATTTCAATAGGTCAAAAAATATAGGGTACACTGCTGGTACGCCATTATCATGAAGGGAACAACGCAAGTTCAAAAAGTGTACTTTTTATCGATTGGGATTCATTTGACCAAGTTACATCAATTCAAAGTTTGTGGTACATTACACTTTTGAGAGCAACGAATTTTCAGACAATGATATTTATTTTAAAAGGATCAAAAAATATTGGGTACACTGCTAAAGAAGGGGTTAACACGAGTTTAAAAAAGTTTTGTTGGATATTTCACATTTGACAGCAACGAATTTTCAGACTTTACTTTTTATCGATTGGAGTTCATTTGACCAAGTTACAGTAATTCAAAGTTAAGAGAAATTTAATTTTTGAGAGCATCGTATTTTCAGAATATTTCATTTACTTCAATAGGTTAAAAAAATCATGGGTACTCTGCTGGTACGCCATTATCAAGAAGGGATCAACGCTAGATAAAAAGTTTTACTTTTTATCGCTTGGAGTTCATTTGACCAAGTTACAGTAATTCAAAGTTGGGAGAAATTTAATTTTTTAGAGCAACGAATTTTGAGACAATGGCATATATTTTAATAGATCAAAAAAATCATGATTAAACTGCTGTTATGTTTTTATCGCTTGGAGTTCATTTGACTAAGTTACATCAATTTTAAAGTTTGGGAGAGATTTAATTTTTGAGAGCAACGCAGACAAAGACATTGATTTCAATAGCTCAAAAAAATCATGGGTACACTGTTACGCCATTATCAAGAAGTGATCAACGCGAGTTCAAAAAATCTTTACTTATTAACGCTTGAAGTTCATTTGACCAAGTTACAGTAATTCAAAGTTGGGAGAAATGTTATTTTTGAGAGCTACGATTATTCAGACAATGACATTTATTTCAATAGGTAAAAAATTACAATGGGTACACTGCTGTTATTTTGTATCGCTTGGAGTTTATTTGACCAAGTTACATCAATTCAAAGTTTGGGAGAGATTTAATTTTTGAGAGCAACGAATTTTCAGAAAATGACATTTATTTCAATTGATCAAAATATCATGGGTACACTGCTGGTACGCCATTATAAAGTAGGGATCAACATGACTAAAAAACTTTACTTTAGTTTTGATAGAGCCATTCAAAGTTTGTGGAAGCAACGAATTTTCAGACAATTACAATTTTTTCAATAGGTCAAAAAAATATTGGGTACACTGCTGGTATGCCATTATCATGAAGGTACCAACACTAGTTCAAACAAGTAAGAAAGCTCTAGTCGGGTCTGCCCGACTACGAGATCCCTGAACCAAGGCCGAGCTGATGTTTTAAACAACCTAGCTTACATCTTTTATCTATACATTTTACCTCTTCGCGCATATACACATGCACACATATCCACATACACACATATAGTCATGCACACATATACACATGCACGCATTTGTATACACATGTACACATATACATACCATGCACACAGAAGCACGCGCGCCGATTACTGCGTAGTTGATATGAATGTATGTGTGCACACGTACAGGCTGCTACCGCGTGCTTTTACAATGTTTCCTTTAATAACTTCTGTATTACTTAACGGCTTTGAATTTTCTGCATTGAATGCTATTAATTTATTGAAAATACGTCTTTCATTAAAAAATTAAAAAAAATTAAATTGTGGCTTTGATAATTTTTTTGTTTTAATAAATTTTTTTTGTGAAATGTGGAGCCGGTATCCAAAATATGAAAAAATAGAATATGTATTTTTTTTGTAAAAAGCTAAAAACAAAATTTGGTAGCTGTCGCTAAAAATATGTAAAAGATATGGTCAAAAAACTTGATAACGTTTTAAATCGATATCATTTAAACGGAAAAATTTATCGAATATATAAAACAAACTCGATATATTCGCTGTATACACAGACCATCATGGAAAGTTTGAAGTCTCTAGCTCTTATATATTCTGAGATCGATGGGTTCATACATACGGACAGACGGACAGACAGACGGACAGGGCCAAATCGACTCAGCTCGTCGCCCTGATCAATAATATATATATTTTATGGGGTCTGCTACGCCTCCTTCTGCCTGTCACATACTTTTTGCAAAACCATTATACCCTGATTTCCCATTTTCAATGGGTTCAGGGTATAAAAAGTGTACTTTTTATCGATTGGAATTCATTTGACCAAGTTACATCAATTCAAAGTTGGGAGAAATTTAATTTTTGAGAGCAACGAATATTTAGACAATAACATTTAGTTCAATAGTTCAAAAAAATCATGGGTACACTGCTCGTACGCCATTATAAAGAAGGGATCAACACGACTTAAAAATCTTTACTTTTTATTGCTTGGAGTTCATTTGACCAAGTTACATCAATTCAAAGTTTGGGAGAAATTTAATTTTTTAGAGCAACGAATTTTCAGACAATGACATTGATTTCAATAGGATAAAAAAAATCATGGTTACACTGTTACGCCATTATCAAGAAGGCATCAACGCTAGATAAAAAACTTTACTTTTTATCGCTTGGAGTTCATTTGACCAAGTTACAGTAATTCACTATTGGGAGAAATTTAATTTTTGAGAGCAACGAAATTTGAGCTAATTACGTTAATTTCAATAGTTTAAAAAAATCATGTTTACACTGCTGGTACGCCATTATCAAGAATTGATCAACGCTAGATAAAAAACTTTACTTTTTACCGCTTGGAGTTCATTTGACCAAGTTACATCAATTCAAAGTTTTTTGGGATAATGACATTTATTTCAATTGTTTAAAAAATCATGGGTACACTGCTGGTACGCCATTATCAAGAAGGGATCAACGCTAGTTAAAAACTTTACTTTTTATTGCTTGGAGTTAATTTGACCAAGTTACATAAATTCAAAGTTTGGGAGAAATTTAACTTTTTAGACCAACGAATTTTCAGACAATGACATTGATTTCAATAGGCCAAAAAAATCATGGGTACACTGTTACGCCATTATCAAGAAGGGAACAACGCGAGTTCAAAGAACTTTACTTTTTATCGACCGGAGTTAATTTGACCAAGTTACAGTAATTTAAAGTTGGGAGAAATTTAATTTTTGAGAGCAACGAATTTTCAGACAATTACATTTATTTCAATAGGTCAAAATAATCATGAGTACTCTGCTGGTACGCCATTATCAAGAAGGGATCAACGCTAGATAAAAAGCTTTACTTTTTATTGCTTGGAGTTCATTTGACCAAGTTACAGTAATTCAATATTGGGAGAAATTTAATTTTTGAGAGCAACGAATTTTTAGACAATATCATTTATTTCAATAGTTCAAAAAAATCATGGGTACACTACTTTTATTTTTTATGGCTTGGAGTTCATTTAACCAAGTTACATCAATTCAAAGTTTGGGACAATGACATTTATTTCAATTGCTCAAAAAATCATGGGTACACTGCTGGTACGCCATTATCAAGAAGGGATCAACGCTAGATAAAAAGCTTTACTTTTTATTGCTTGGAGTTCATTTGACCAAGTTACAGTAATTCAATATTGGGAGAAATTTAATTTTTGAGCGCAACGACTTTTCAGACAATTACATTTATTTCAATAGGTCAAAATAATCATGAGTACTCTGCTGGTACGCCATTATCAAGAAGGGATCAACGCTAGATCAAAAAGCTTTACTTTTTATCGCTTGGTGTTCATTTGACCAAGTTACAGTAATTCAATAGTTTGGGAGAAGATTAATTTTTGAGAGCAACGAA
The DNA here is from genome assembly GCA_035045545.1 of Drosophila gaucha. Lineage (NCBI taxonomy): Eukaryota > Metazoa > Arthropoda > Insecta > Diptera > Drosophilidae > Drosophila > Drosophila gaucha. Next base: position 53,464 of record JAWNOY010000288.1, read on the forward strand.
TTTTTAGACAATATCATTTATTTCAATAGTTCAAAAAAATCATGGGTACACTGACTAGTTTACTTTATTATTAGCTTGGAGTTCATTTGACCAAGTTACATCAATTCAAAGTTTGGGAGAAATTTAACTCTTTGAGAGCAACGAATTTTCAGGCAATGACATTGATTTCAATAGGTCAAAAAAATCATGGGTACACTCTTTACGCCATTATCAAGAAGGGATCAACGCTAGATAAAAACTTTACTTTTCATCGCTTGGAGTTCATTTGACCAAGTTACAGTAATTCAATATTGCGAGAAATTTAATTTTTGAGAGCAACGAATTTTTAGACAATATCACTTATATCAATAGTTCAAAAAAATCATGGGTACACTGCTGGTACGCCATTATCAAGAAGGGATCAACGCTAGATAAAAAACTTTACATTTTACCGCTTGGAGTAAATTGGACCAACTTACATCAATTTAAAGTTTGGGAGAGATTTCACTTTGTAGAGCAACGAATTTTCAGACAATGATATGTATTTCAATAGGTCAAAAAAATCAGGGATACACTGCTGTTACGCCATTATCAAGAAATGATAACCGCGATTTCAAAAAATTAAAGTTACAGTAATTTAAAATTGGAAGAAATTTAATTTTTGAGAGCAACGAATTTTCAGACAATTTCATTTAATTTAATAGGTCAAAAAATCATGGGTACACTGCTGTTACTTTTATCGCTTGGAGTTCATTTGACCAAGTTACATCAATACAAAGTTTGGAATTATTTAGACAATGACATTTATTTCAATTGCTCAAAAATATCATGGGCACACTGCTGGTACGCCATTATAAAAAAGGGATAAACACGAGTTCAAAAAAGTTTACTTTTTATCAATTGGAGTTACATCAATTCAAAGTTTGTGGGAGATTTCACTATTTAAGAGCAACGAATTTACAGACAAATAAATTTATTTCAATTGGTAAAAAAATCATGGGTACACTGCTGGTACGCCATTATCAAGAAGGGATCAACACGAGTTCAAAAAATTTTACTTTTTATCGACTTGGAGTTACATCAATTTAAAGTTTGTGGGAGATTTCACTTTTGAGATCAACGAATTTTCAGACAATTAAATTTATTTCAATAGGTCAAAAAAATCATGGGTACACTGCTGGTTCGCCATTGTCAAGAAGGGATCAACACGAGCTTAAAAAAACTTTACTTTAGTTTAGATACAGACATTCTAAGTTTAGTGGAATTGAGCAACGAATTTTCAGACAATTACATTTATTTCAATAGGTCAAAAAATGTAGGGTACACTGCTGGTACGCCATTATCATGAAGGGATCAACGCAAGTTCAAAAAAAGTGTAATTTTTATCGATTGGGATTTCATTTGACCAAGTTACATCAATTCAAATTTTGTGGTACATTACACTTTTGAGAGCAACGAATTTTCAGACAATGATATTTATTTTAAAAGGATCAAAAAATATTGGGTACACTGCTAAAGAAGGGGTTAACACGACTTTAAAAAAGTTTTGTTGGATATTTCACATTTGACAGCAACGAATTTTCAGACTTTACTTTTTATCGATTGGAGTTCATTTGACCAAGTTACAGTAATTCAAAGTTAAGAGAAATTTAATTTTTGAGAGCATCGTATTTTCAGACAATTACATTTACTTCAATAGGTAAAAAAAATCATGGGTACTCTGCTGGTACGCCATTATCAAGAAGGGATCAACGCTAGATAAAAAGTTTTACTTTTTATCGCTTGGAGTTCATTTGACCAAGTTACAGTAATTCAAAGTTGGAAGAAATTTAATTTTTGAGAGCAACGAAATTTTAGACAATATAACATTTATTTCAATAGTTCAAAAAAATCATGGGTACACTGCTGGTACGCCATTGTCAAGAAGGGATCAATACGTACTGAAAAAACATTTACTTTAGTTTAGATACAGCCATTCAAAGTTTGTGGGAGTTGGCATTTATTACAATAGGTCATAAATATAATGGGTACACTGTTGGTACGCCATTATAAAGAAGGGACCAACGCGAGTTAAAACAACTTTAGTTTTTATCGATTGGAGTTCATTTGACCAAGTTACAGTAATTTAAAGTTTGGGATAAATTAAATTTTTGAGAGCAACGAATTTTGAGACAATGGCATATATTTTAATAGATCAAAAAATCATGATTAAACAGCTGTTATGTTTTTATCGCTTGGAGTTCATTTGACCAAGTTACATCAATTTAAAGTTTGTGGAGATATTTAATTTTTGAGAGCAAGAACGCAGACAAAGACATTGATTTCAATAGCTCAAAAATATCATGGGTACACTGTTACGCCATTATCAAGAAGTGATCAACGCGAGTTCAAAAAAATCTTTACTTATTAACGCTTGGAGTTCATTTGACCAGGTTACAGTAATTCAAAGTTGGGAGAAATGTTATTTTTGAGAGCTACGATTATTCAGACAATGACATTTATTTCAATAGGTAAAAAATTACAATGGGTACACTGCTGTTATTTTGTATCGCTTGGAGTTTATTTGACCAAGTTACATCAATTCAAAGTTTGGGAGAGATTTAATTTTTGAGAGCAACGAATTTTCAGAAAATGACATTTATTTCAATTGCTCAAAATATCATGGGTACACTGCTGGTACGCCATTATAAAGTAGGGATCAACATGACTTAAAAAACTTTACTTTAGTTGTGATAGAGCCATTCAAAGTTTGTGAGAAGCAACGAATTTTCAGACAATTACAATTTTTTTCAATAGGTCAAAAATATATGGGTACACTGCTGGTATGCCATTATCATGAAGGTACCAACACTAGTTCAAACAAGTAAGAAAGCTCTAGTCGGGTCTGCCCGACTACGAGATCCCTGAACCAAGGCCGAGCTGATGTTTTAAACAACCTAGCTTACATCTTTTATCTATACATTTTACCTCTTCGCGCATATACACATGCACACATATCCACATACACACATATACACATGCACACATATACACATGCACGCATTTGTATACACATGTACACATATACATACCATGCACACAGAAGCACGCGCGCGATTACTGCGTAGTTGATTTGAATGTATGTGTGCACACGTACAGGCTGCTACCGCGTGCTTTTACAATGTTTCCTTTAATAACTTCTGTATTACTTAACGGCTTTGAATGCAATTTTCAGCATTGAATGCTATTAATTTATTGAAAATACGTTTTTCACTAAAAAATTAAAAAAAATTAAATTGTGGCTTTGATAATTTTTTTGTTTTAATAAATTTTTTGTGAAATGTGGAGCCGGTATCCAAAATATGAAAAAATAGAATATGTTTTTTTTTTGTAAAAAGCTAAAAACAAAATTTGGTAGCTGTCGCTAAAAATATGTAAAAGATATGGTCAAAAAACTTGATAACGTTTTAAATCGATATCATTTAAACGGAAAAATTTATCGAATATATAAAACAAACTCGATATATTCGCTGTATACACAGACCATCATGGAAAATTTGAAGTCTCTAGCTCTTAGTATATTCTGAGATCGACGGGTTCATACATAAGACGGACAGACGGACAGACAGACGGACAGGGCCAAATCGACTCAGCTCGTCGCCCTGATCAATAATATATATATTTTATGGGGTCTGCTACGCCTCCTTCTGCCTGTCACATACTTTTTGCAAAACCATTATACCCTGATTTCCCATTTTCACATGGGTTCAGGGTATAAAAAAGTGTACTTTTTATCGATTGGAATTCATTTGACCAAGTTACATCAATTCAAAGTTGGAAGAAATTTAATTTTTGAGAGCAACGAATTTTCAGACAATAACATTTATTTCAATAGGTCAAAAAAATCATGGATACACTGCTGGGTACGCCATTATAAAGAAGGGATCAACACGAGTTTAAAAAACTTTACTTTTCGGAGTTTAGATACAGCCATTCAAAGTTTGTTGGGAGTTAACAACGAATTTTCAGACAATTGACATTTATTTCAATAGGTCAAAAGAATCATGGGTACACTGCTGGTACGCCATTAATCAAGAAAGGATCAACGCGAGTTCAAAAAATTTTACTTCTTATCGATTGGAATTCATTTGACCAAGTTACATGAATTCAAAGTTGTGAGAAGATTTAACTTTTGAGAGCAACGAATTTTCAGACAATGACATTTATTTCAATAGGTCAAAAAAATCATGGATACACTGCTGGTACGCCATTTTAAAGAAGGGATCAACGCGAGTTCAAAAAACTTTACTTTTTATCGAAGTTAGATTTGACCAAGTTACAGCAATCAAAGTTTGTGAGAAATTTAATTTTTGAGAGCAACGAATTTTCAGACAATTACATTTATTTCAATAGGTCAAAAAATCATGGGTACACTGCTGGTACGCCATTATAAGAAGGGATCAACGCGAGTTCAAAAAACTTTACTTTTTTATTAATTTATTACTATTTATTAAGTTTGATTGACAAACGAATTTTCAGAAAATTACATTTATTTCAATTGATTCAAAAAATCATGGGTACAATTCTGGTATTCGATTGGAGTTCATTTGACCAAGTTACATCAATTCAAAGTTTATGAGCGATTTCAATTTTGAGAGCAACGAATTTTAAGACAATTACAATTATTTCAATATGTCAAACAAATCATGGGTACACTGCTGGTACGCCATTATGAAGAAGGGACCAACGCGAGTTCAAAAAACTTTACTTTTTATCGATTGGAGTTCATTTGACCAAGTTACAGTAATTCAAAGTTGGGAGAAATTTAATTTTTGAGAGCAACGAATTTTCAGACAATGACATTTATTTCAATAGGTCAAAAAAATCATGGGTACACTGCTGGTACGCCATTATGAAGAAGGGATCAACGCGAGTTCAAAAAACTTTACTTTTTATCGATTAGGAGTTTCATTTGACCAAGTTACATCAATTCAAAGTTTGTGGGAGATTTCACTTTTGAGAGCAACGAATTTTCAGACAATTACATTTATTTCAATAGGTCAAAAAATCATGGGTACACTGCTGGTACGCCATTATCAGAAGGGATCAACGCGAGTTCAAAAAAAACTTTACTTTTATCGATTGGAGTTCATTTGACCAAGTTACAGCAATTCAAAGTTGGGAGAAATTTAATTTTTGAGAGCAACGAATTTTCAGACAATGACATTTATTTCAATAGGTCAAAAAAATCATGGGTACACTGCTGGTACGCCATTATAAAGAAGGGATCAAACGCGAGTTCAAAAAACTTTACTTTTTATCGATTGGAGTTCATTTGACCAAGTTACAGCAATTCAAAGTTGGGAGAAATTTAATTTTTGAGAGCAACGAATTTTCAGACAATGACATTTATTTCAATAGGTCAAAAAAATCATGGATACACTGCTGGTACGCCATTATAAAGAAGGGATTAACGACGAGTTCAAAAAACTTTACTTTTGTTATGATACAGCCATTCAAAGTTTGTGGGAGATTTCACTTTTGAGAGCAACGAATTTTCAGACAATGACATTTATTTCAATAGGTCAAAAAAATCATGGGTACACTGCTGGTACGCCATTATCAAGAAGGGATCAACGCGAGTTCAAAAAACTTTACTTTTTATCGATTGGAGTTCATTTGACCAAGTTACAGCAATTCAAAGTTTGTTGAGAAATTTAATTTTTGAGAGCAACGAATTTTCAGACAATTACATTTATTTCAAGAGAGTAGATCAACAATGACATTTATTTCAATAGGTCAAAAAAATCATGGGTACACTGCTGGTACGCCATTATAAAGAAGGGATCAACGCGAGTTCAAAAAACTTTACTTTTTATCGATTGGAGTTCATTTGACCAAGTTACAGCAATTCAAAGTTGGGAGAAATTTAATTTTTGAGAGCAACGAATTTTCAGACAATGACATTTATTTCAATAGGTCAAAAAAATCATGGATACACTGCTGGTACGCCATTATAAAGAAGGGATCAACGACGAGTTCAAAAAACTTTACTTTTTATCGATTGGAGTTCATTTGACCAAGTTACAGCAATTCAAAGTTTGTTGGGAGATTTCACTTTTGAGAGCAACGAATTTTCAGACAATTACATTTATTTCAATAGGTCAAAAAAATCATGGGTACACTGCTGGTACGCCATTATAAAGAAGGGATCAACGCGAGTTCAAAAAACTTTACTTTTTATCGATTGGAGTTCATTTGACCAAGTTACAGCAATTCAAAGTTTGTGGGAGATTTCACTTTTGAGAGCAACGAATTTTCAGACAATGACATTTATTTCAATAGGTCAAAAAAGTAATAGTTACACTGCTGGTACGCCATTATAAAAGGATCAACACGAGTTCAAAAAACTTTACTTTTTATCGATTGGAGTTCATTTGACCAAGTTACAGCAATTCAAAGTTGGGAGAAATTTAATTTTTGAGAGCAACGAATTTTCAGACAATTACAATTATTTCAATTGGTCAAAAAAATCATGGGTACACTGCTGGTAATCGATTGGAGTTCATTTTACCAAGTTACATTAATTCAAAGTTTATTAGCGATTTCACTTTTGAGAGCAACGAATTTTCAGACAATTACAATTATTTCAATATGTCAAACAAATCATGTTTACACTGCTGGTACGCCATTATAAAAAAGGGATTAACACGAGTTCAAAAAACTTTACTTTTTATCGATTGGAGTTCATTTGACCAAGTTACAGCAATTCAAAGTTTGTGAGAGATTTAATTTTTGAGAGCAACGAATTTTCAGACAATGACATTTATTTCAATAGGTCAAAAAAATCATGGGTACACTGCTGGTACGCCATTATAAAGAAGGGATCAACGCGAGTTCAAAAAACTTTACTTTTTATCGATTGGATTAGATTTACAGCCAATTCAAAGTTTGTGGGAGATTTAATTTTTGAGAGCAACGAATTTTCAGACAATTACAATTATTTCAATAGGTCAAAAAAATCATGGGTACACTGCTGGTACGCCATTATAAAGAAGGGATTAACACGAGTTCAAAAAACTTTACTTTTTATCGATTGGAGTTCATTTGACCAAGTTACAGCAATTCAAAGTTTGTGGGAGATTTCATTTTTGAGAGCAACGAATTTTCAGACAATGACATTTATTTCAATAGGTCAAAAAAAATCAATGGTTACACTGCTGGTACGCCATTATCAAGAAGGGATCAACGCGAGTTCAAAAAACTTTACTTTTTATCGATTGGAGTTCATTTGACCAAGTTACATAAATTCAAAGTTTGTGAGAGATTTAACTTTTGAGAGCAACGAATTTTCAGACAATTACATTTATTTCAATAGGTCAAAAAAATCATGGGTTACACTGCTGGTACGCCATTATTAAGAAGGGATCAACGCGAGTTCAAAAAACTTTACTTTTTATCGATTGGAGTTCATTTTACCAAGTTACATTAATTCAAAGTTTGTTAGAGATTTCACTTTTGAGAGCAACGAATTTTCAGACAATGACATTTATTTCAATAGGTCAAAAAAATCATGGGTACACTGCTGGTACGCCATTATAAAAAGGATTAACACGAGTTCAAAAAACTTTACTTTTTATCGATTGGAGTTCATTTGACCAAGTTACAGCAATTCAAAGTTGGAGAAATTTAATTTTTGAGAGCAACGAATTTTCAGACAATTACATTTATTTCAATAGGTCAAAAAAATCATGGGTACACTGTTGGTACGCCATTATCAAAGAAGGGATCAACGCGAGTTCAAAAAACTTTACTTTTATCGATTGGAGTTCATTTGACCAAGTTACAGCAATTCAAAGTTTGTTGGAGATTTCACTTTTGAGAGCAACGAATTTTCAGACAATTACATTTATTTCAATTGGTCAAAAGAAATCATGGGTACACTGCTGGTACGCCATTATCAAAGAAGGGATCAACGCGAGTTCAAAAAACTTTACTTTTTATCGATTGGAGTTCATTTGACCAAGTTACATCAATTCAAAGTTGGGAGAAATTTCATTTTTGAGAGCAACGAATTTTCAGACAATGACATTTATTTCAATAGGTCAAAAAAATCATGGGTACACTGCTGGTACGCCATTATCAAGAAAGGGATCAACGCGAGTTCAAAAAACTTTACTTTTTATCGATTGGAGTTCATTTGACCAAGTTACAGCAATTCAAAGTTTGTGAGAGATTTCACTTTTGAGAGCAACGAATTTTCAGACAATTACATTTATTTCAATAGGTCAAAAAAATCATGGGTACACTGCTGGTACGCCATTATAAAGAAGGGATCAACGCGAGTTCAAAAAACTTTACTTTTTATCGATTGGAGTTCATTTGACCAAGTTACAGCAATTCAAAGTTGGGAGAAATTTAATTTTTGAGAGCAACGAATTTTCAGACAATGACATTTATTTCAATAGGTCAAAAAATCATGGATACACTGCTGGTACGCCATTATAAAGAAGGGATCAACGCGAGTTCAAAAAACTTTACTTTTTATCGATTGGAGTTCATTTGACCAAGTTACAGCAATTCAAAGTTTGGGAGAAATTTAATTTTTGAGAGCAACGAATTTTCAGACAATGACATTTATTTCAATAGGTCAAAAAAATCATGGATACACTGCTGGTACGCCATTATAAAGAAGGGATCAACACGAGTTCAAAAAACTTTACTTTAGGTTAGATACAGCCATTCAAAGTTTGTGGGAGATTTCACTTTTGAGAGCAACGAATTTTCAGACAATTACATTTATTTCAATAGGTCAAAAAATCATAGGTACACTGCTGGTACGCCATTATCAAAAAGGGATCAACGCGAGTTCAAAAAACTTTACTTTTTATCGATTGGAGTTCATTTGACCAAGTTACAGCAATTCAAAGTTGGGAGAAATTTAATTTTTGAGAGCAACGAATTTTCAGACAATTACATTTATTTCAATAGGTCAAAAAAATCATGGGTACACTGCTGGTACGCCATTATAAAGAAGGGATCAACGCGAGTTCAAAAAACTTTACTTTTTATCGATTGGAGTTCATTTGACCAAGTTACATTAATTCAAAGTTTGTGGGAGATTTCACTTTTGAGAGCAACGAATTTTCAGACAATTACAATTATTTCAATAGGTCAAACAAATCATGTGTTACACTGCTGGTACGCCATTATAAAAAAGGGATCAACGCGAGTTCAAAAAACTTTACTTTTTATCGATTGGAGTTCATTTGACCAAGTTACAGCAATTCAAAGTTAGGAGAAATTTAATTTTTGAGAGCAACGAATTTTCAGACAATGACATTTATTTCAATAGGTCAAAAAATCATGGGTACACTGCTGGTACGCCATTATAAAGAAGGGATCAACAGCGAGTTCAAAAAAACTTTACACTTTTATCGATTGGAGTTCATTTGACCAAGTTACAGCAATTCAAAGTTTGGGAGAAATTTAATTTTTGAGAGCAACGAATTTTCAGACAATTACATTTATTTCAATAGGTCAAAAGAAATCATGGGTACACTGCTGGTACGCCATTATCAAGAAGGGATCAACGCGAGTTCAAAAAACTTTACTTTTTATCGATTGGAGTTCATTTGACCAAGTTACAGCAATTCAAAGTTTGTGGGAGATTTCACTTTTGAGAGCAACGAATTTTCAGACAATTACATTTATTTCAATAGGTCAAAAAAATCATGGGTACACTGCTGGTACGCCATTATAAAGAAGGGATCAACACGAGTTACAAAAAACTTTACTTTTTATCGATTGGAGTTCATTTGACCAAGTTACAGCAATTCAAAGTTTGGGAGAAATTTAATTTTTGAGAGCAACGAATTTTCAGACAATGACATTTATTTCAATAGGTCAAAAAAATCATGGGTACACTGCTGGTACGCCATTATAAAGAAGGGATCAACGCGAGTTCAAAAAACTTTACTTTTATCGATTGGAGTTCATTTGACCAAGTTACATAATTCAAAGTTTGTGGGAGATTTCACTTTTGAGAGCAACGAATTTTCAGACAATGACATTTATTTCAATAGGTCAAAAAAATCATGGGTACACTGCTGGTACGCCATTATAAAGAAGGGATCAACGCGAGTTCAAAAAACTTTACTTTTTATCGATTGGAGTTCATTTGACCAAGTTACATCAATTCAAAGTTTGTGAGAGATTTCACTTTTGAGAGCAACGAATTTTCAGACAATGACATTTATTTCAATAGGTCAAAAAAATCATGGGTACACTGCTGGTACGCCATTATAAAGAAGGGATCAACGCGAGTTCAAAAAACTTTACTTTTTATCGATTGGAGTTCATTTGACCAAGTTACAGCAATTCAAAGTTGGTGAGAAATTTCAATTTTTGAGAGCAACGAATTTTCAGACAATGACATTTATTTCAATAGGTCAAAAAAATCATGGGTACACTGCTGGTACGCCATTATCAAGAAGGGATCAACGCGAGTTCAAAAAACTTTACTTTTTATCGATTGGAGTTCATTTTACCAAGTTACATCAATTCAAAGTTTGTGAGAGATTTCACTTTTGAGAGCAACGAATTTTCAGACAATGACATTTATTTCAATATGGTCAAAAGAAATCATGGTTACACTGCTGGTACGCCATTATCAAAAAGGGATCAACGCGAGTTCAAAAAACTTTACTTTTTATCGATTGGAGTTCATTTGACCAAGTTACAGCAATTCAAAGTTTGTGGGAGATTTCACTTTTGAGAGCAACGAATTTTCAGACAATTACATTTATTTCAATAGGTCAAAAAAATCATGGGTACACTGCTGGTACGCCATTATAAAAAAGGGATCAACGCGAGTTCAAAAAACTTTACTTTTTATCGATTGGAGTTCATTTGACCAACGAATTTTCAGACAATTACAATTATTTCAATAGGTCAAAAAAATCATGGGTACACTGCTGGTACGCCATTATAAAAAGGGATCAACGCGAGTTCAAAAAACTTTACTTTTTATCGATTGGAGTTCATTTGACCAAGTTACAGCAATTCAAAGTTTGTGGGAGATTTCACTTTTGAGAGCAACGAATTTTCAGACAATTACATTTATTTCAATAGGTCAAAAAAATCATGGGTACACTGCTGGTACGCCATTATAAAGAAGGGATCAACGCGAGTTCAAAAAACTTTACTTTTTATCGATTGGAGTTCATTTGACCAAGTTACATTAATTCAAAGTTTGTGGGAGATTTCACTTTTGAGAGCAACGAATTTTCAGACAATTACATTTATTTCAATAGTTCAAAAAAATCATGGGTACACTGCTGGTACTTCGATTGGTAGATTCAAATATTTACCAAGTTACATATAACTTCAAAGTTTATTAGCGATTTCACTTTTGAGAGCAAAGAATTTTCAGACAATTACAATTATTTCAATATGTCAAACAAATCATGTTTACACTGCTGGTACGCCATTATGAAGAAGGGATTAACGCGAGTTCAAAAACTTTACTTTTTATCGATTGGAGTTCATTTGACCAAGTTACAGCAATTCAAAGTTGGGAGAAATTTAATTTTTGAGAGCAACGAATTTTCAGACAATTTATTTCAATAGGTCAAAAGAAATCATGGGTACACTGCTGGTACGCCATTATGAAGAAAGGATCAACGCGAGTTCAAAAAACTTTACTTTTTATCGATTGGAGTTCATTTGACCAAGTTACATTAATTCAAAGTTTGTTGGCGATTTCACTTTTGAGAGCAACGAATTTTCAGACAATTACATTTATTTCAATAGGTCAAAAAAATCATGGGTACACTGCTGGTACGCCATTATGAAATTACCGTCTTTAGATGTGATTGGAGTTCATTTGACCAAGTTACATCAATTCAAAGTTGGTGAGAAATTTAATTTTTGAGAGCAACGAATTTTCAGACAATTGACATTTATTTCAATTGGTCAAATGAACTCCAATCGACTAGGAGTAAATTCATAATGGCGTACCAGCAGTGTACCCATTATTTTTTTGACCTATTGAAATAAATATAATTGTCTGAAAATTCGTTGTTCTCAAAAGTGAAATCGCCAACAAACTTTGAATTAATGTAATTTGGTCAAATGAACTCCAATCGCTAAAAAGTAAAGTTTTTTTAACTCGCGTTGATCCTTTCTTGATAATTGCGTACCAGCAGTGTACCCATGATTTTTTTGACCTATTGAAATAAATGTGCTGAAAATTCGTTGCTCTCAAAAATTAAATTTCTCCCAACTTTGAATTGCTGTAACTTGCTCAAATGAACTCCAATCGATAAAAAGTAAAGTTTTTTGAACTCGCGTTGATCCCTTCTTGATAATGGCGTACCAGCAGTGTACCCATGATTTTTTTGACCTATTGAAATAATTGTAATTGTCTGAAAATTCGTTGCTCTCAAAAGTGAAAAATCTCAATCAAACTTTGAATTGATGTAACTTGGTAAATATTGAACTCTTCTAATGAAGTACCAGCAGTGTACCCATGATTTTTTGACCAATTGAAATAAATGTAATTGTCTGAAAATTCGTTGCTCTCAAAAGTGAAATCTCCAACAAACTTAGAATTGATGTTACTTTGTCAAATGAACTCAAATCGATAAAAAGTAAAGTTTTTTGAACTCGCGTTGATCCCTTCTTGATAATGGCGTACCAGCAGTGTACCCATGATTTTTTTGACCTATTGAAATAAATGTAATTGTCTGAAAATTCGTTGCTCTCAAAAGTGAAATCTCTCCCAAACTTTGAATTGATGTAACTTGGTCAAATGAACTCCTATCGATAAAAAGTAAAGTTTTTTGAACTCGCGTTGATCCATTCTTGATAATGGCGTACCAGCAGTGTACCCATGATTTTTTTGACCTATTGAAATAAATGTAATTGTCTGAAAATTCGTTGCTCTCAAAAAGTAAATCTCTCCCAAACTTTGAATTGATGTAACTTGGTCAAATGAACTCCAATCGATAAAAAGTAAAGTTTTTTGAACTCGCGTTGATCCCTTCTTGATAATGGCGTACCAGCAGTTTACCCATATTTTTTTGACCTATTGAAATAAATGTCATTGTCTGAAAATTCGTTGTTCTCAAAAATTAAATCTCTCCCAAACTTTGAATTGATGTAACTTGGTCAAATGAACTCCTATCGATAAAAAGTAAAGTTTTTTGAACTCGCGTTGATCCGTTCTTGATAATGGCGTACCAGCAGTGTACCCATGATTTTTTTTGACCTATTGAAATAAATGTCATTGTCTGAAAATTCGTTGATCTCAAAATTAAATCTCTCCCAAACTTTGAATTGATGTAACTTGGTCAAATGAACTCCTATCGATAAAAAGTAAAGATTTTTTTTGAACTCGCGTTGATCCCTTCTTGATAATGGCGTACCAGCAGTGTTACCCATGCTTTCTTTTGACCTATTGAAATAAATGTCATGTTCTGAAAATTCGTTGTTCTCAAAAATTAAATATCTCTCCCAATCTTTGAATTGATGTAACTTGGTCAAATAACTCCTATCGATAAAAAGTAAAGTTTTTTGAACTCGCGTTGATCCGTTCTTGATAATGGCGTACCAGCAGTGTACCCATGCTTTTTTTGACCTATTGAAATAAATATCTTTGTCTGAAAATTCGTTGTTCTCAAAAAGTTTAATCTCTCCCGAACTTTGAATTGATGTACTTGTCAAATAAACTCCTAGTATAAAAGTAAAGTTTTTTGAACTCGCGATGATCCAGTCTTGATAATGGCGTCCCAGCAGTGTACTCATGCTTTTTGTGTTAAAAGTTATTGTTTATAATATATGAACGGAAGTTTATTGAGTAAGAAACTGATTAATCGTAACAATGTGTGTATGTATAAACTAGCGATCTTTCCAAAGCCGCGCACAAGAGAGAAGTGAGATATTCAACATGAATGCAAACACACCACACTTCGTGGTGAAACTATAAACATATGTTGTGTTGTCAGGGCTGCATAAACAATCTTTAACACTCCTCCTCAACACAATCTATGTCTTACCAAATAAGAAAATTACATTACAGGATTTTTTAAGCCTAAGGCGGATACAAATTTATAATGCTTAACTCTAGTTAAATTCTTTGTTAGTACATCCGCAGTCATCTCATCGGTAGGTACATATGATAAATCGATGACGCCTTCCTTGAGCACCTCTCGTACATGATGTACCTTAACATCTATGTGTTTTGTACGAGCATGAAACATTGGGTTCCTTGCCAACTGCTGAGCACCAATGTTATCGCCATAAATTTGCATCGCTGCATCAGATGCCATCAGTCCCAAACTTATAAGTAGATTTCGCAGATACGCCGCTTCTTTTGCTGCTGATGACAAGGCTATGTATTCAGCCTCCGTACTGCTGAGCGCTACAGTAGCTTGCTTTTTGGATTCCCAAGAGAATGCTCCTCCTGCCAAAGTGCATACGAATCCAGTAAATGACTTTCGATTAGTCATGTCACTTGCCCAATCAGCGTCCACAAAAATCTCCACAGCCTTGCCTGTTCGGGTGTAGCATATCTCCAGATCTATAGTCTTGGCCAAATATCTGAGAATATGCTTTGCTGCCGCTTCATGTTCGGAATGGGGATCAATACTGCACTGTGCTAACTTGTTGACCGAATGAGCAATATCTGGTCGAGTCATCACTGCAATATAAGATAATTCGCCAATTAGTTTTTGGTACAACGTACGATCAACCCTGCGGCATTCTTTTTGTGCGCATGCCACCTGATAACCAGGTTCCAATGGTGTAGATGTCTGTCGGCAATCGTTCATGTTGTACTGGCTTAGCAATTCTTTAATGTATTTGCGCTGACTGATTGAAATTGGTCCAGTGTCACCGTCTCGCTGTACTTCTATACCTAAGAAGTAGTTCATACGCCCATTGTCAACAACGTTGTATTCCGCTGAGATTTTTGCTTTGATGTCTTCTACATCATTTTTATGTTTGCATGCCACAATGATGTCATCGACGTAGACTGCAATGAGACTCATGTCCTTTCCCGGTTTGCTATATAAACATGGTTCATTGATGGTTGGCATAAAACCCATACGACGTAGTGTTGCATCCAGTGTTGTGTTCCACACTCGGCCTGATTGCTTAAGACCGTAAATGCTCTTCTTAAGTTTTAGTACGTGATTGGGATGATCTGCACTGACGAAACCTTCAGGCTGGCGCATGAAAACCTCCTCCTCCAACTCGCCATTCAAGTAAGCTGTGACAACGTCGACATGGTGTAGATGAAGACCATACTCCACTGCTAGTGCTATTATAAGCCTTGTTGTAGCATGACGAAGAACAGGTGCAAAGGTTTCCTTGTAGTCAATCCCATAGCGCTGACTGCAGCCTTTTGCCACCAAGCGTGATTTAAGCCTGTTCACGCCACCATCCGGATTTGATTTTACTGCGTAAACCCATTTGCATCCGATTGGTTTCTTTTCTTCTGGCAACTCTGTTAGTTCCCAAGATCCATTTTCTACCAGGGATTTGTACTCCTCCTTCATGGATGTCATCCAAAGTTCGCCTTCTTTCGATTGCACAGCCTCGGCGAAACTTTCTGGTGTCTTAACCGTTGCTGCAAAGATGGCATTTAGAGTATTAAATATTTTTCGCGGTCTACCTGGTTTTCCAGTTCTGAGTATGCTTGGACGACCTGGCCCTCTTTTACTTTCTTGTATCGGCGAATTCTCTTGCAGACTATTGTTTTCATCCAGCTCTTCAAGCTCTTCTGGGTCACTCTGAGCTATTTCTTGTTCAGATTCAGATTCGCTTTCGTCTTCGGGGGCCATCGGAGTCATTTCGCAGGAAACTGTTCCTTCAGATTTCCCTCCCTCAGGTTCTACGAAAATGACGTCTCTGCTTTCAATAAGTTTTCTCGACTCTTTATTGTATAACCGATAAGCCTTCGAGGTATCCGAATATCCTACCATGACATATTCTTGTCCTTTTTGCGCGAATTTCGATCTTTTGTTTTTATTAAGCGCAATCGCGACTGACCCAAAAACTTTTAAATGCGTAATAACTGGCTTTTTACCTGCCCAGATTTCATATGGAGTAACTCCTTTTACTGCATTGGTTGCCACCCTATTACGCAAATAAGCTGCTGTATGTATAGCCTCTGCCCAGAATGACTCATTCAAACCAGCGTGTACTATCATACTCCTAGCCATTTCAATTAAAGTCCTATTTGCCCTTTCTGCAACTCCGTTTTGTTGCGGTGTGTGTGGCACAGTTAAATTTCGCTTAATTCCTGCTTCATTCAAATAAGCATCGAAATCTTTCGACAAATATTCGCCACCATTATCTGTGCGCAATATTTTTATTTTTCTGCCAGTTTGCCGCTCAACTTGGCTTTTGAATGTTTTAAATGCACCAAAAACTTCATCCTTAGTTTTCAACAAATTCACCGAAACATACCTAGAGCAGTCATCTATGAATGTGACAAAGTACCGGCTACCTCCAAAAGATTTCTTCGGCATTGGACCACAAACATCACTATGAATTACGTCTAGAATATTATTTGCTCTACTTTCAGTTACTTTTGGAAACGGCTGTACACAAATTTTGCTTTTTGCACAAGTGATACAGATTTGGCTTGGTTTCTGCATATTGTTTAGCCCTTTTACCATACCTTTATTTGCCATTTCTTTTAAAGCGTCAAAATGTACATGTCCGAATCTATTGTGCCATTTAAATGCTTCCGATTCAGCCTTAACAATACTCATACATTTTTCTTGGATGTCTTTTGCCATAAACAATCCGTTCACCAGCTTAGCTTTAAGAATTAAATCTTTGCCGTCCCAAATCGTTGCATTTCCATTTTTAAAAACAACAGTTTTTCCCTGTCTAATAACTTTTCCCACAGATATAAAGTTATTCTTCAAGCTTGGAACAAATATCACTTCTTTTAACAGCACCCATCCGCAATCAAACTTAACTTTGACATTACCACGGCCTTCAGCTGTAATGAATTTGTCACCTGCTAACAAAATCTTCTGCTTTTCCTCACTATATGTTGTGAAAAGCTCCCTGTCATAGCATAGATGTGCCGTAGCACCGCTATCTATGCACCAGACATTTGGTGTACACCCCGATTCCGTTAAATTCAAAACTGTCATTGAGTTTTCGGACTTTAGACTTTCGTCTATGCAGACCATAGTACGCAGATTCTTTTCCGGCTTATTTTCGTTTTGCAGTTTCTTTTTAACTCGACATTCTGCCTTGAAATGCCCTTCTTTTCCGCAGTTATAGCACTTCTTTCCTTTCTTGAAGTTTTTCTTTTCATTTGTCCTATCTTGGCTGCTTAACACTTTAACACTGCTTTCATTTTCATTACTAACACTTGCTTCTTGTCTGCCTGCTTCTTCAGTGATTTTTATCTTTAATGCGTTAATATGTGGCAAACAATCACGTGACTCTATAGCAACAACAAAGCTTTCAAAAGATTTTGGCAGTCCGTTAAGCAACACAACAGTTTTCATTTCTTCTGGAACAGCTATATTCACTTCAGCTAAACCTTCTTCTAGGACTTGAAACTTGTGTAAATATTCTTTAACACTCATGTCCTCTGACATTCGAATAGACAGCATTTGCTTTATTAGTAGCACTAATCTAGCAGGTCCACTTGGCTTGTGGATTTCTTTAAGTTTTTGCCATGCCTGCAGTGACGATTCACAATTTTTAATATTGTTTAACTCCGTCGGCTTTACACAAAGTAATATTGAAGCCAACGCCTTTTGGTCTTTTGCCTCAAAAGTAGCACGCTGCTCAATACTGGCATTCTCACCTAACACCACTTTACCACACACTACTGGCCACAAATCGTGTTGTATCAAAACACTTTTCATTAACACTTCCCATGTGCTAAAATTGTTTTCGTCCAGTTTTTCTATCTTGAAATTCATATTGGCACTTTAATCCGTTTTTCAGTTGTCTTTCTATTTAAATGAAATTCTGATCCGGTGGAACAATTTTAGTTGGGACTATATACCCGGCTATGGTTCAACTCACAGCCAAATTTCTGATCAAAATCTCATTTAAACAATTCGCAGGAAAATTTTTTTCAGTGTCTCTAACGGAACACACATTCCAGTATGTATGTGGCGCCAAATTTCCGTCGCGACACAAAAACCAAATTTTTCTCTCCCTTTTGCTGTTGTTCTTTTTTTTACTCGTCCACACTTGCCCAGACCGGCATTTTTTTTGACCATCTAATTTGACAAACTATAAATGTAATTCGTCAAAATTTTGAATTAATGTAACTTGGTATAATGAACTCCAATCGATCAAAAGTAAAGTTTTTTGAGCTCGCATTGATCCCTTCTTGATATTTGCGTACCAGCAGTGAACCCGTGATTTTTTGACCAATTGAAATAATTGTAATTGTCTGAAAATTCGTTGCTCTCAAAAGTGAAATCTCCAAGAAACTTTGAATTGATGTAACTTGGTCAAATGAACTCCAATCGATAGAAAGTAAAGTTTGTTGAGCTCGTGTTAATCTCTTTTTTATAATGACGTACCAGGAGTTTAACCATGATTTTCTTTGACCTGTTGAAATAAATGTCATTGTCTGAAAATTCGTTGCTCTCAAAAATTAAATTTCTCCCAACTTTGAATTTTCTGTAACTTGGCTCAAATGAACTCCAATCGATAAAAAGTAAAGTTTTTTGAACTCGCGTTGATACCTTCTTCAATAAACTAAAGAATTTTTGAACTCGTTTTAATCCCTTCTTCATAATGGCGTACCAGCAGTGTATCCATGATTTTTTGACGAATTGAAATAATTGTAATTGTCTGAAAATTTGTTGCTCTCAAAAGTGAAATCTCCAACAAACTTTGAATTGATGTAACTTGGTCAAATAAACTCCAATCGATAAAAAGTAAAGTTTTTTGAACTCGCGTTGATCCCTTCTTGATAATGGCGTACCAGCAGTGTACCCATGATTTTTTGACCTATTGAAATAATTGTAATTGTCTGAAAATTCGTTGCTCTCAAAAGTGAAATCTCCAACAAACTTTGAATTAATGTAACTTGGTCAAATGAACTCCAATCGATAAAAAGTAAAGTTTTTTGAACTCGCGTTGATCCCTTCTTGATAATGGCGTACCAGCAGTGTACCCATGATTTTTTGACCTATTGAAATAAATGTCATTGTCTGAAAATTCGTTGCTCTCAAAAGTTAAATCTCCCACAAACTTTGAATGGCTGTATCTAAACTAAAGTAACGTTTTTTGAACTCGTTTTAATCCCTTCTTTATAATGGCGTACCAGCAGTATACCCATGATTTTTTTGACCTATTGAAATAAATGTCATTGTCTGAAAATTCGTTGCTCTCAAAAAGTTAAATATCTCCACAAACTTTGAATGTGAACTGGTAATTAACTAAACATAAAAGTAACGTTTTTTGAACTCGCGTTGATCCCTTCTTCATAATGGCGTACCAGCAGTGTACCCATGATTTTTTTGACCTATTGAAATAATTGTCATTGTCTGAAAATTCGTTGCTCTCAAAAGTGAAATCTCCAACAAACTTTGAATTGATGTAACTTGGTCAAATGAACTCCAATCGATAAAAAGTAAAGTTTTTTGAACTCGCGTTGATCCCTTCTTGATAATGGCGTACCAGCAGTGTATCCATGATTTTTTTGACCTATTGAAATAATTGTAATTGTCTGAAAATTCGTTGCTCTCAAAAGTGAAATCTCCAACAAACTTTGAATTGATGTAACTTGGTCAAATGAACTCCAATCGATAAAAAGTAAAGTTTTTTGAACTCGCGTTGATCCCTTCTTTATAATGGCGTACCAGCAGTGTACCCATGATTTTTTGACCTATTGAAATAATTGTCATTGTCTGAAAATTCGTTGCTCTCAAAAGTGAAATCTCCAACAAACTTTGAATTAATGTAACTTGGTCAAATGAACTCCAATCGATCAAAGTAAAGTTTTTTGAACTCGCGTTGATCCCTTCTTGATAATGGCGTACCAGCAGTGTACCCATGATTTTTTGACCTATTGAAATAAATGTAATTGTCTGAAAATTCGTTGCTCTCAAAAATTAAATCTCTCCCAAACTTTGAATTAATGTAACTTGGTCAAATGAACTCCAATCGATAAAAAGTAAAGTTTTTTGAACTCGCGTTGATCCCTTCTTGATAATGGCGTACCAGCAGTGTACCCATGATTTTTTTACCTATTGAAATAATTGTCATTGTCTGAAAATTTGTTGCTCTCAAAAGTGAAATCTCCCACAAACTTTGAATGGCTGTATCCAACCTAAAGTAAAGTTTTTTGAACTCGCGTTTGATCCCTTCTTTATAATGGCGTACCAGCAGTGTATCCATGATTTTTTGACCTATTGAAATAAATGTCATTGTCTGAAAATTCGTTGCTCTCAAAAGTTAAATCTCCCACAAACTTGATGTAACTTGGTCAAATGTACTCTAAACGATAAAAGTAACGTTTTTTGAACTCGCGTTGATCCCTTCTTTATAATGGCGTACCAGCAGTGTATCCATGATTTTTTTGACCTATTGAAATAATTGTCATTGTCTGAAAATTCGTTGCTCTCAAAAGTGAAATCTCCACAAA
Source organism: Drosophila gaucha (assembly GCA_035045545.1). Lineage (NCBI taxonomy): Eukaryota > Metazoa > Arthropoda > Insecta > Diptera > Drosophilidae > Drosophila > Drosophila gaucha. The sequence continues at coordinate 74,072 of JAWNOY010000288.1, forward strand.
CTTTGAATTGATGTAACTTGGTCAAATGAACTCCAATCGATAAAAAGTAAAGTTTTTTGAACTCGCGTTGATCCCTTCTTGATAATGGCGTACCAGCAGTGTACCCATGATTTTTTTGACCTATTGAAATAAATGTCATTGTCTGAAAATTCGTTGCTCTCAAAAGTGAAATCTCCCACAAACTTTGAATGGCTGTAACTTGGTCAAATGAACTCCAATCGATAAAAAGTAAAGTTTTTTGAACTCGCGTTGATCCCTTCTTTATAATGGCGTACCAGCAGTGTACCCATGATTTTTTTGACCTATTGAAATAAATGTCATTGTCTGAAAATTCGTTGCTCTCAAAAATTAAATTTCTCCCAAACTTTGAATTGCTGTAACTTGGTCAAATGAACTCCAATCGATAAAAAGTAAAGTTTTTTGAACTCGCGTTGGTCCCTTCTGTATAATGACGTACCAGCACCATGATTTTTTTGACCTATTGAAATAAATGTCATTGTCTGAAAATTCGTTGCTCTCAAAAATGAAATCTGCACCAAACTTTGAATGATGTAACTTGGTTATCTAAACTCCAATCGATAAGTAAAGTTATCTTGTATAATGGCGTACCAGCAGTGTATCCATTATTTTTTTGACCTATTGAAATAAATGTAATTGTCTGAAAATTCGTTGCTCTCAAAAATTAAATTCTCCCAAACTTTGAATTGCTGTAACTTGGTCAAATGAACTCCAATCGATAAAAGTAAAGTTTTTTGAACTCGTGTTGATCCCTTCTTTATAATGGCGTACCAGCAGTGTACCCATGATTTTTTTGACCTATTGAAATAAATGTAATTGTCTGAAAATTCGTTGCTCTCAAAAGTTAAATTTCTCCCAACTTTGAATTGATGTAACTTGGTCAAATGAACTCCAATCGATAAAAGTAAAGTTTTTTGAACTCGCGTTGATCCCTTCTTCATAATGGCGTACCAGCAGTGTATCCATGATTTTTTTGACCTATTGAAATAAATGTCATTGTCTGAAAATTCGTTGCTCTCAAAAGTGAAATCTCCCACAAACTTTGAATTGATGTAACTTGGTCAAATGAACTCCAATCGATAAAAAGTAAAGTTTTTTGAACTCGCGTTGATCCCTTCTTCATAATGGCGTACCAGCAGTGTATCCATGATTTTTTTGACCAATTGAAATAATTGTAATTGTCTGAAAATTCGTTGCTCTCAAAAGTGAAATCTCCCACAAACTTTGAATGGCTGTATCTAAACTAAAGTAACGTTTTTTGAACTCGTTTTAATCCCTTCTTTATAATGGCGTACCAGCAGTGGTATCCATGATTTTTTTGACCTATTGAAATAAATGTCATTGTCTGAAAATTAGTTGCTCTCAAAAATTAAATTTCTCCCAACTTTGAATTGATGTAACTTGGTCAAATGAACTCCAATCGAGAGTAAAGAGTAAAGTTTTTTGAACTCGCGTTGGTCCCTTCTTCATAATGGCGTACCAGCAGTGTACCCATTATTTTTTTGACCTATTGAAATAAATGTAATTGTCTGAAAATTCGTTGCTCTCAAAAGTGAAATCGCCAACAAACTTTGAATTAATGTAACTTGGTCAAATGAACTCCAATCGATAAAAAGTAAAGTTTTTTGAACTCGCGTTGATCCCTTCTTCATAATGGCGTACCAGCAGTGTACCCATGATTTCTTTTGACCAATTGAAATAATTGTAATTGTCTGAAAATTCGTTGCTCTCAATGATTTATTTTACCAATTGAAATAATTGTAATTGTCTGAAAATTAGTTGCTCTCAAAAGTGAAATCTCCCACAAACTTTGAATAGCTGTATCTAAACTAAAGTAACGTTTTTTGAACTCGTTTTAATCCCTTCTTTATAATGGCGTACCAGCAGTGGTATCCATGATTTTTTTGACCTATTGAAATAAATGTCATTGTCTGAAAATTAGTTGCTCTCAAAAATTAAATTTCTCCCAACTTTGAATTGATGTAAGTTGGTCAAATGAACTCCAATCGAGAGTTAAGAGTAAAGTTTTTTGAACTCGCGTTGGTCCCTTCTTCATAATGGCGTACCAGCAGTGTACCCATGATTTTTTTGACCTATTGAAATAAATGTAATTGTCTGAAAATTCGTTGCTCTCAAAAGTGAAATCGCCAACAAACTTTGAATTAATGTAACTTGGTCAAATGAACTCCAATCGATAAAAAGTAAAGTTTTTTGAACTCGCGTTGATCCCTTCTTCATAATGGCGTACCAGCAGTGTACCCATGATTTCTTTTGACCAATTGAAATAAATGTAATTGTCTGAAAATTCGTTGCTCTCAAAAGTGAAATCTCCCACAAACTTTGAATTGATGTAACTTGGTCAAATGAACTCCAATCGATAAAAAGTAAAGTTTTTTGAACTCGCGTTGATCCCTTCTTTATAATGGCGTACCAGCAGTGTACCCATGATTTTTTTGACCTATTGAAATAAATGTAATTGTCTGAAAATTCGTTGCTCTCAAAAGTTAAATATCCCACAAACTTTGAATGGCTGTATCTAAACTAAAGTAAAGTTTTTTGAACTCGTTTTAATCCCTTCTTTATAATGGCGTACCAGCAGTGTACCCATGATTTTTTTGACCTATTGAAATAATTGTAATTGTCTGAAAATTCGTTGCTCTCAAAAGTGAAATATCCCACAAACTTTGAATGGCTGTATCTAAACTAAAGTAACGTTTTTTGAACTCGTTTTAATCCCTTCTTTATAATGGCGTACCAGCAGTGTATCCATGATTTTTTTGACCTATTGAAATAAATGTCATTGTCTGAAAATTCGTTGCTCTCAAAAATTAAATTTCTCCCAACTTTGAATTGATGTAACTTGGTCAAATGAACTCCAATCGATAAAGAGTAAAGTTTTTTGAACTCGCGTTGGTACCTTCTTCATAATGGCGTACCAGCAGTGTATCCATGATTTTTTTGACCTATTGAAATAAATGTCATTGTCTGAAAATTCGTTGCTCTCAAAAGTGAAATCTCCCACAAACTTTGAATGGCTGTATCTAAACTAAAGTAACGTTTTTTGAACTCGTTTTAATCCCTTCTTTATAATGGCGTACCAGCAGTGTATCCATGATTTTTTTGACCTATTGAAATAAATGTCATTGTCTGAAAATTCGTTGCTCTCAAAAGTTAAATCTCCAACAAACTTTGAATTGATGTAACTTGGTCAAATGAACTCCAATCGATAAAAAGTAAAGTTTTTTGAACTCGCGTTGATCCCTTCTTCATAATGGCGTACCAGCAGTGTACCCATGATTTCTTTTGACCAATTGAAATAATTGTAATTGTCTGAAAATTCGTTGCTCTCAAAAGTGAAATCTCCCACAAACTTTGAATTGATGTAACTTGGTCAAATGAACTCCAATCGATAAAAGTAAAGTTTTTTGAACTCGCGTTGAATCCATGATTTTTTTGACCTATTGAAATAAATGTCATTGTCTGAAAATTCGTTGCTCTCAAAAATTAAATTTCTCCCAACTTTGAATTGATGTAACTTGGTCAAATGAACTCCAATCGATAAAGAGTAAAGTTTTTTGAACTCGCGTTGGTACCTTCTTCATAATGGCGTACCAGCAGTGTATCCATTATTTTTTTGACCTATTGAAATAAATGTCATTGTCTGAAAATTCGTTGCTCTCAAAAGTGAAATATCCCACAAACTTTGAATGGCTGTATCTAAACTAAAGTAACGTTTTTTGAACTCGTTTTAATCCCTTCTTTATAATGGCGTACCAGCAGTATATCCATGATTTTTTTGACCAATTGAAATAAATGTAATTGTCTGAAAATTCGTTGCTCTCAAAAGTGAAATCTCCCACAAACTTTGAATGGCTGTATCTAAACTAAAGTAACGTTTTTTGAACTCGTTTTAATCCCTTCTTTATAATGGCGTACCAGCAGTGTATCCATGATTTTTTGACCTATTGAAATAAATGTCATTGTCTGAAAATTCGTTGCTCTCAAAAATTAAATCTCCAACAAACTTTGAATTGATGTAACTTGGTCAAATGAACTCCAATCGATAAAAAGTAAAGTTTTTTGAACTCGCGTTGATCCCTTCTTTATAATGGCGTACCAGCAGTGTATCCATGATTTTTTTGACCTATTGAAATAAATGTAATTGTCTGAAAATTCGTTGCTCTCAAAAGTGAAATCTCCCACAAACTTTGAATGGCTGTAACTTGGTCAAATGAACTCCAATCGATAAAAAGTAAAGTTTTTTGAACTCGCGTTGAATCCATGATTTTTTTGACCTATTGAAATAAATGTCATTGTCTGAAAATTCGTTGCTCTCAAAAATTAAATTTCTCCCAACTTTGAATTGATGTAACTTGGTCAAATGAACTCCAATCGATTAAAGTAAAGTTTTTTGAACTCGCGTTGGTACCTTCTTCATAATGGCGTACCAGCAGTGTATCCATTATTTTTTGACCTATTGAAATAAATGTATTGTCTGAAAATTCGTTGCTCTCAAAAGTTAAATATCCCACAAACTTTGAATGGCTGTATCTAAACTAAAGTAACGTTTTTATACCCTGAACCCATTGAAAATGGGAATTCAGGGTATAATGGTTTTGTGACAATGTATGTAACAGGCAGAAGGAGGCGTGGCAGACCCCATAAAGTTTATATTCTTGATCAGGACGACGAGCTGAGTCGATCTAGCCTGTCCGTCTGTCCGTCTGTCCGTCCGTCTGTCCGTCTGTCCGTCTGTCCGTCTGTCCGTCTGTCCGTCTGTCCGTCCGTTGAACGCAGTGATCTCGTAAACCACAAAAGCTAGAGATTTGAGATTTAGATATATATTCTTGTATACCATACGCAGTACAAGTTTATTTTTTTTCGATAACTCATCCCATTTCCTTATTATCGATAACAATCGATATTTTGACTTTGTTTTTAAGCTATAACTTTTAGACCATAATACCTAGAGATACCAAATTGACTTGTAGTTGCTGTGATGTAAATACAGATAATAAACTTTTTAAATTTTGGATACCTCTCCCATTGCCCCATAAGTGGAAAAAACGTATTTCAAATACTAGGGAGTTGGATTTCGTATTTACACCTTAGATGTCAATATTATGTCCTGAAAATTTCATTAAGAAAGTAGATCTAGAACCGAAGTTATTTAACAATGAATTTCTCATAATGCTGCATAGAATGCAGCCCAAGCGTAGCCGCTAAATCATCTACGCAGTAAGCGGCGCGCGTGCTTGTGTATGTATATGTGTGCGTGTGTGTGTGCACGCAGAGGGTAATATGTACCGATAAAAGATATAAGCAGATTTTTAAAACACGCTCGGACTTGGTTCAGGGGATCTCGTAGTCGGGCAGACCCGACTAGAGCTTTCTTACTTGTTTTTTTTTGACCTATTGAAATAAATGTAATTGTCTGAAAATTCGTTGCTCTCAAAAGTGAAATATCCCACAAACTTTGAATGGCTGTATCTAAACTAAAGTAACGTTTTTTGAACTCGTTTTAATCCCTTCTTTATAATGGCGTACCAGCAGTATATCCATAATTTTTTTGACCTATTGAAATAAATGTCATTGTCTGAAAATTCGTTGCTCTCTAAAATTAAATCTCCAACAAACTTTGAATTGATGTAACTTGGTCAAATGAACTCCAATCGATAAAAAGTAAAGTTTTTTGAACTCGCGTTGATTCCTTCTTCATAATGGCGTACCAGCAGTGTACCCATGATTTCTTTTGACCAATTGAAATAATTGTAATTGTCTGAAAATTCGTTGCTCTCAAAAGTGAAATCTCCAACAAACTTTGAATTGATGTAACTTGGTCAAATGAACTCCAATCGATAAAAAGTAAAGTTTTTTGAACTCGCGTTGATCCCTTCTTTATAATGGCGTACCAGCAGTGTATCCATGATTTCTTTTGACCTATTGAAATAAATGTCATTGTCTGAAAATTCGTTGCTCTCAAAAATTAAATTTCTCCCAACTTTGAATTGATGTAACTTGGTCAAATGAACTCCAATCGATAAAGAGTAAAGTTTTTTGAACTCGCGTTGGTACCTTCTTCATAATGGCGTACCAGCAGTGTATCCATGATTTTTTTGACCTATTGAAATAAATGTCATTGTCTGAAAATTCGTTGCTCTCAAAAGTTAAATATCCCACAAACTTTGAATGGCTGTATCTAAACTAAAGTAACGTTTTTTGAACTCGTTTTAATCCCTTCTTTATAATGGCGTACCAGCAGTATATCCATTATTTTTTTGACCTATTGAAATAAATGTAATTGTCTGAAAATTCGTTGCTCTCAAAAGTGAAATATCCCACAAACTTTGAATGGCTGTATCTAAACTAAAGTAACGTTTTTTGAACTCGTTTTAATCCCTTCTTTATAATGGCGTACCAGCAGTATATCCATGATTTTTTTGACCTATTGAAATAAATGTCATTGTCTGAAAATTCGTTGCTCTCAAAAAGTTAAATTCTCCAACAAACTTTGAATTGATGTAACTTGGTCAAATGAACTCCAATCGATAAAAAGTAAAGTTTTTTGAACTCGCGTTGATTCCTTCTTCATAATGGCGTACCAGCAGTGTACCCATGATTTCTTTTGACCAATTGAAATAATTGTAATTGTCTGAAAATTCGTTGCTCTCAAAAGTGAAATCTCCAACAAACTTTGAATTGATGTAACTTGGTCAAGTGAACTCCAATCGATAAAAAGTAAAGTTTTTTGAACTCGCGTTGATCCCTTCTTTATAATGGCGTACCAGCAGTGTACCCATGATTTCTTTTGACCAATTGAAATAAATGTCATTGTCTGAAAATTCGTTGCTCTCAAAAATTAAATTTCTCCCAACTTTGAATTGATGTAACTTGGTCAAATGAACTCCAATCGATAAATATTAAAGTTTTTTGAACTCGCGTTGGTACCTTCGTCATAATGGCGTACCAGCAGTGTATCCATTATTTTTTTGACCTATTGAAATAAATGTCATTGTCTGAAAATTCGTTGCTCTCAAAAGTTAAATATCCCACAAACTTTGAATGGCTGTATCTAAACTAAAGTAACGTTTTTTGAACTCGTTTTAATCCCTTCTTTATAATGGCGTACCAGCAGTATATCCATGATTTTTTTGACCTATTGAAATAAATGTAATTGTCTGAAAATTCGTTGCTCTCAAAAGTGAAATATCCCACAAACTTTGAATGGCTGTATCTAAACTAAAGTAACGTTTTTTGAACTCGTTTTAATCCCTTCTTTATAATGGCGTACCAGCAGTATATCCATGATTTTTTTGACCTATTGAAATAAATGTAATTGTCTGAAAATTCGTTGCTCTCAAAAGTTAAATCTCCAACAAACTTTGAATTGCTGTAACTTGGTCAAATGAACTCCAATCGATAAAAAGTAAAGTTTTTTGAACTCGCGTTGATCCCTTCTTCATAATGGCGTACCAGCAGTGTACCCATGATTTCTTTTGACCAATTGAAATAATTGTAATTGTCTGAAAATTCGTTGCTCTCAAAAGTGAAATCTCCAACAAACTTTGAATTGATGTAACTTGGTCAAGTGAACTCCAATCGATAAAAAGTAAAGTTTTTTGAACTCGCGTTGATCCCTTCTTTATAATGGCGTACCAGCAGTGTACCCATGATTTCTTTTGACCAATTGAAATAAATGTCATTGTCTGAAAATTCGTTGCTCTCAAAAATTAAATTTCTCCCAACTTTGAATTGATGTAACTTGGTCTAATGAACTCCAATCGATAAATATTAAAGTTTTTTGAACTCGCGTTGGTACCTTCGTCATAATGGCGTACCAGCAGTGTATCCATTATTTTTTTGACCTATTGAAATAAATGTCATTGTCTGAAAATTCGTTGCTCTCAAAATTTAAATATCCCACAAACTTTGAATGGCTGTATCTAAACTAAAGTAACGTTTTTTGAACTCGTTTTAATCCCTTCTTTATAATGGCGTACCAGCAGTATATCCATTATTTTTTTGACCTATTGAAATAAATGTAATTGTCTGAAAATTCGTTGCTCTCAAAAGTGAAATCTCCAACAAACTTTGAATTGATGTAACTTGGTCAAATGAACTCCAATCGATAAAAAGTAAAGTTTTTTGAACTCGCGTTGATTCCTTCTTCATAATGGCGTACCAGCAGTGTACCCATGATTTCTTTTGACCAATTGAAATAATTGTAATTGTCTGAAAATTCGTTGCTCTCAAAAGTGAAGTCTCCAAGAAACTTTGAATTGATGTAACTTGGTCAAGTGAACTCCAATCGATAAAAAGTAAAGTTTTTTGAACTCGCGTTGATCCCTTCTTCATAATGGCGTACCAGTAGTGGACCCATGATTTCTTTTGACCAATTGAAATAAATGTCATTGTCTGAAAATTCGTTGCTCTCAAAAATTAAATTTCTCCCAACTTTGAATTGATGTAACTTGGTCTAATGAACTCCAATCGATAAATATTAAAGTTTTTTGAACTCGCGTTGGTACCTTCTTCATAATGGCGTACCAGCAGTGTATCCATTATTTTTTTGACCTATTGAAATAAATGTCATTGTCTGAAAATTCGTTGCTCTCAAAATTTAAATATCCCACAAACTTTGAATGGCTGTATCTAAACTAAAGTAACGTTTTTTGAAATCGTTTTTATTCCTTCTTTATAATGGCGTACCAGCAGTATATCCATTATTTTTTTGACCTATTGAAATAAATATAATTGTCTGAAAATTCGTTGCTCGCAAAAGTGATCTCGCCAACAAACTTTGAATTAATGTATCTTGGTCAAATGAACTCCAATCGATAAAAAGTAAAGTTTTTTGAACTCGGGTTGATTCCTTCTTTATGTTTCTTTTGACCAATTGAAATAATTGTAATTGTCTGAAAATTCGTTGGTCTCAAAAGTGAAATCTCCCACAAACTTTGAATAGCTGTATCTAAACTAAAGTAACGTTTTTAGACTCTGTTCCCAAAGGGAAAAAGAGTCTATTGGATTTGTGCAATGTCCGTCTTGCTGTTGTCCGTTGTCCGTTGTCCGTCTGTCTGTATGAACGCGCAGCATTTGGACACTATAGAAGCTAGAGACTTGTAATTTGGAATATATACTCGTGTGTATCCGCGTCAGATCAAGTTTGAGTATTTTTCCGATACGCCCACAGGGGGCGTGGCAAATCGGGAAATGTATATCTATTAAGACTAAAAACTGTTATTTTAGTAATATTGAGTCTAAGAAATGGGATTTAGAATATATTTCGTGTACACACGCGGACGTTTTAAGATATAGATTATATATCTACGCCCATTGTGGGCGTGGCAAATCGGATAAAACTATATCTTCTACAGTTGAGTAGAGATCCAAATTTGGCATGTGGGTTACTGTTGACCTTCCCTTAAGTTAATAAAAAGTTATATACCCACGCCCCCTGGGGCGTACCAAATCGGGATATATATATAGCGATTTGTATAAATCTTATAATATTGAGCGTTATAAGAGTAGAGACTTGAAATTTGGAATAATGTGAAGTAGATCACTCGGAATCAAAAATATATATTATAGATATTTACGCCCATTAAGGGCGTGGCAAATCGGATAAAATGTATCTCCTACAGTTTTGGAGCTAGAGCGTCCAAATTTTGCATGTGGGATATGTTGACCTCCTCTTAAGATAAGTCAAAAGTTATTATCCACGTCTTCTGGGGGCGTGGCAAATCGGGAATTACTATATCTTTTACTAAAACCGTGATAATTTCGGCAATATTTCCGTAGAGAGTTGGGACTTGGAATATATATACTAGTATCCTACCTCTACCCAAAAATTGTAATATAGCTACGCCCATTTGGGGCGTGGCAAATAGGGTAAAATGTATCTCCTACAGTCTTAGACGTAGAGATCCAATTTGACATGTGGGTTATGTTCATGAAATTAAAATTTACGAAAAAAAAAAATAATAATATATATGTAAGCCTCGTAAAACAAATTTAGGACCTAACTGGGGATTGAAGCAGGGTCTTCGCTACCACAACGCAAGTCTGTTTAACCAAATCAAAACACTTCCAAACTAGTTTGGCACATAGCCACGCAAGAGACGCCGTGGTGTTGTGGGTAGAGTGGTGGCATGCGAAGGCGTGACCCAGGTTCGATTCCCAGCGCTGACGCGTGATATTATCATTTAATAAAATGTTTTTTTTGTTATTTTTTTATAACTTCTTGTTATTTATGGATTTGATAAAATTTTCAGCATAAATCTTATATTTATTAAACAAATTCTAGTTGACCTAACTGGGGCAAGTCTGTTTAACCAAATCAACACACCAAACTCAATTTGGCCAAGAGCGCCGTGGTGTTGTGGGTAGAGTGGTGGCATGCGAAGCGCGTGACCCAGGTTCTATTCCCATCGCTGCCGCGTGATATTATCATTTTTAATGTTTTTTTTTTTTTATAACTTCTATGTTACTTATGGATTTTGATAAAACTTTCTGCATAAATCCTTATATTTTATTAAAAATACGGTTTTACCTAAATTAAAAAAAATGTAAATGTGGCTTTATTTGCAACTGAACTTTTATTAAATTGATTTTGTGAAATGTGGAGCCAGTATCCAAAATATATAATAAAAACCAAAATAGTATTTTATTTTAAAAAAGCTATATGTAAAATTGTATGACTGTAGCTAAATTGATGTAAAAGACATGCTCAAAAAAGGAATCTCAATAATCTCGCATTCAAACATACGGAAAGACGGACGGACGGTCTACATATTTATTGAGCCTACACACCTTTAACAGGAACAGAGTCTGACGCAGTCGGTGGCGCCCGACTGCAACGTTCTTACTTGTTTGAACTCGTTTTAATCCCTTCTTTATAATGGCGTACCAGCAATGGAATCCATGATTTTTTTGACCTATTGAAATAAATGTCATTGTCTGAAAATTCGTTGCTCTCAAAAATTAAATTTCTCCCAACTTTGAATTGATGTAACTTGGTCAAATGAACTCCAATCGATAAAAAGTAAAGTTTTTTAAACTCGCGTTGATCCCTTCTTCATAATGGCGTACCAGCAGTGTACCCATGATTTCTTTTGACCAATTGAAATAAATGTCATTGTCTGAAAATTCGTTGCTCTCAAAAATTAAATTTCTCCCAACTTTGAATTGATGTAACTTGGTCAAATGAACTCCAATCGATAAAAAGTAAAGTTTTTTGAACTCGCGTTGATCCCTTCTTCATAATGGCGTACCAGCAGTGTATCCATTATTTTTTTGACCTATTGAAATAAATGTAATTGTCTGAAAATTCGTTGCTCTCAAAAGTTAAATATCCCACAAACTTTGAATGGCTGTATCTAAACTAAAGTAACGTTTTTTGAACTCGTTTTAATCCCTTCTTTATAATGGCGTACCAGCAGTATATCCATTATTTTTTTGACCTATTGAAATAAATGTAATTGTCTGAAAATTCGTTGCTCTCAAAAATGAAATCGCCAACAAACTTTGAATTGATGTAACTTGGTCAAATGAACTCCAATCGATAAAAAGTAAAGTTTTTTGAACTCGCGTTGATTACTTCTTCATAATGGCGTACCAGCAGTGTACCCATGATTTCTTTTGACCAATTGAAATAATTGTAATTGTCTGAAAATTCGTTGCTCTCAAAAGTGAAGTCTCCAACAAACTTTGAATTGATGTAACTTGGTCAAATGAACTCCAATCGATAAAAAGTAAAGTTTTTTGAACTCGCGTTGATCCCTTCTTTATAATGGCGTACCAGCAGTGTATCCATGATTTCTTTTGACCAATTGAAATAAATGTCATTGTCTGAAAATTCGTTGCTCTCAAAAATTAAATTTCTCCCAACTTTGAATTGATGTAACTTGGTCAAATGAACTCCAATCGATAAATATTAAAGTTTTTTGAACTCGCGTTGGTACCTTCGTCATAATGGCGTACCAGCAGTGTATCCATTATTTTTTTGACCTATTGAAATAAATGTCATTGTCTGAAAATTCGTTGCTCTCAAAATTGAAATATCCCACAAACTTTGAATGGCTGTATCTAAACTAAAGTAACGTTTTTTGAAATCGTTTTTATTCCTTCTTTATAATGGCGTACCAGCAGTATATCCATTATTTTTTTGACCTATTGAAATAAATGTAATTGTCTGAAAATTCGTTGCTCGCAAAAGTGATCTCGCCAACAAACTTTGAATTAATGTAACTTGGTCAAATGAACTCCAATCGATAAAAAGTAAAGTTTTTTGAACTCGGGTTGATTCCTTCTTTATATTTCTTTTGACCAATTGAAATAATTGTAATTGTCTGAAAATTCGTTGCTCTCAAAAGTGAAATCTCCCACAAACTTTGAATAGCTGTATCTAAACTAAAGTAACGTTTTTTGAACTCGTTTTAATCCCTTCTTTATAATGGCGTACCAGCAATGGAATCCATGATTTTTTTGACCTATTGAAATAAATGTCATTGTCTGAAAATTATTTGCTCTCAAAAAATAAATTTCTCCCAACTTTGAATTGATGTAACTTGGTCAAGTGAACTCCAATCGATAAAAAGTAAAGTTTTTTGAACTCGCGTTGATCCCTTCTTCATAATGGCGTACCAGCAGTGTACCCATGATTTCTTTTGACCAATTGAAATAAATGTCATTGTCTGAAAATTCGTTGCTCTCAAAAATTAAATTTCTCCCAACTTTGAATTGATGTAACTTGGTCAAATGAACTCCAATCGATAAAAAGTAAAGTTTTTTGAACTCGCGTTGGTACCTTCTTCATAATGGCGTACCAGCAGTGTATCCATTATTTTTTTGACCTATTGAAATAAATGTCATTGTCTGAAAATTCGTTGCTCTCAAAAGTTAAATATCCCACAAACTTTGAATGGCTGTATCTAAACTAAAGTAACGTTTTTTGAACTCGTTTTAATCCCTTCTTTATAATGGCGTACCAGCAGTATATCCATGATTTTTTTGACCTATTGAAATAAATGTAATTGTCTGAAAATTCGTTGCTCTCAAAAGTGATCTCGCCAACAAATTTTGAATTAATGTAACTTGGTCAAATGAACTCCAATCGATAAAAAGTAAAGTTTTTTGAACTCGGGTTGATTTCTTCTTTATATTTCTTTTGACCAATTGATTGTAATTGTCTGAAAATTCGTTGCTCTCAAAAGTGAAATCTCCCACAAACTTTGAATAGCTGTATCTAAACTAAAGTAACGTTTTTTGAACTCGTTTTAATCCCTTCTTTATAATGGCGTACCAGCAATGGAATCCATGATTTTTTTGACCTATTGAAATAAATGTCATTGTCTGAAAATTAGTTGCTCTCAAAAATTAAATTTCTCCCAACTTTGAATTGATGTAACTTGGTCAAATGAACTCCAATCGATAAAAAGTAAAGTTTTTTGAACTCGCGTTGATCCCTTCTTCATAATGGCGTACCAGCAGTGTACCCATGATTTCTTTTGACCAATTGAAATAAATGTAATTGTCTGAAAATTCGTTGCTCTCAAAAGTGAAATCTCCCACAAACTTTGAATGGCTGTATCTAAACTAAAGTAACGTTTTTTGAACTCGTTTTAATCCCTTCTTTATAATGGCGTACCAGCAGTGTATCCAATATTCTTTTTACCTATTGAAATAATTGTAATTGTCTGAAAATTCGTTGCTCTCAAAAGTGAAATATCCCACAAACTTTGAATGGCTGTATCTAAACTAAAGTAACGTTTTTTGAACTCGTTTTAATCCCTTCTTTATAATGGCGTACCAGCAGTATATCCATGATTTTTTTGACCTATTGAAATAAATGTCATTGTCTGAAAATTCGTTGCTCTCAAAAATTAAATTTCTCCCAACTTTGAATTGATGTAACTTGGTCAAATGAACTCCAATCGATAAATAGTAAAGTTTTTTGAACTCGCGTTGGTACCTTCTTCATAATGGCGTACCAGCAGTGTATCCATGATTTTTTTGACCTATTGAAATAAATGTCATTGTCTGAAAATTCGTTGCTCTCAAAAGTTAAATATCCCACAAACTTTGAATGGCTGTATCTAAACTAAAGTAACGTTTTTTGAACTCGTTTTAATCCCTTCTTTATAATGGCGTACCAGCAGTATATCCATGATTTTTTTGACCTATTGAAATAAATGTAATTGTCTGAAAATTCGTTGCTCTCAAAAGTGAAATCTCCAACAAACTTTGAATTGATGTAACTTGGTCAAATGAACTCCAATCGATAAAAAGTAAAGTTTTTTGAACTCGCGTTGATCCCTTCTTCATAATGGCGTACCAGCAGTGTACCCATGATTTCTTTTGACCAATTGAAATAATTGTAATTGTCTGAAAATTCGTTGCTCTCAAAAGTGAAATCTCCCACAAACTTTGAATGGCTGTATCTAAACTAAAGTAACGTTTTTTGAACTCGTTTTAATCCCTTCTTTATAATGGCGTACCAGCAGTGTATCCATGATTTTTTTGACCTATTGAAATAAATGTCATTGTCTGAAAATTCGTTGCTCTCAAAAGTTAAATATCCCACAAACTTTGAATAGCTGTATCTAAACTAAAGTAACGTTTTTTGAACTCGTTTTAATCCCTTCTTTATAATGGCGTACCAGCAGTATATCCATTATTTTTTTGACCTATTGAAATAAATGTAATTGTCTGAAAATTCGTTGCTCTCAAAAGTGAAATCGCCAACCAACTTTGAATTAATGTAACTTGGTCAAATGAACTCCAATCGATAAAAAGTAAATTTTTTGAACTCGCGTTGATTCCTTCTTTCATAATGGTAATTTCTTTTGACCAATTGAAATAATTGTAATTGTCTGAAAATTCGTTGCTCTCAAAAGTGAAATCTCCCACAAACTTTGAATAGCTGTATCTAAACTAAAGTAACGTTTTTTGAACTCGTTTTAATCCCTTCTTTATAATGGCGTACCAGCAATGGAATCCATGATTTTTTTGACCTATTGAAATAAATGTCATTGTCTGAAAATTAGTTGCTCTCAAAAATTTAATTTCTCCCAACTTTGAATTGATGTAACTTGATCAAATGAACTCCAATCGATAAAGATTAAAGTTTTTTGAACTCGCGTTGATCCCTTCTTCATAATGGCGTACCAGCAGTGTACCCATGATTTCTTTTGACCAATTGAAATAATTGTAATTGTCTGAAAATTCGTTGCTCTCAAAAGTGAAATCTCCAACAAACTTTGAATTGATGTAACTTGGTCAAATGAACTCCAATCGATAAAAAGTAAAGTTTTTTGAACTCGCGTTGATTCCTTCTTCATATTTCTTTTGACCAATTGAAATAATTGTAATTGTCTGAAAATTCGTTGCTCTCAAAAGTGAAATATCCCACAAACTTTGAATGGCTGTATCTAAACTAAAGTAACGTTTTTTGAACTCGTTTTAATCCCTTCTTTATAATGGCGTACCAGCAGTGTATCCATGATTTTTTTGAACTATTGAAATAAATGTCATTGTCTGAAAATTAGTTGCTCTCAAAAATTAAATTTCTCCCAACTTTGAATTGATGTAACTTGGTCAAATGAACTCCAATCGATAAAGAGTAAAGTTTTTTGAACTCGCGTTAGTACCTTCTTTATAATGGCGTACCAGCAGTGTATCCATGATTTTTTTGACCTATTGAAATAATTGAAATTGTCTGAAAATTTGTTGCTCTGAAAAGTGAAATCTCCAACAAACTTTGAATTGATGTAACTTGGTCAAATGAACTCCAATCAATAAAGATTAAAGTTTTTTGAACTCGCGTTGATACCTTCTTTATAATGGCGTACCAGCAGTGTATCCATTATTTTTGTACCTATTGAAATAAATATAATTGTCTCAAAATTCGTTGCTCTCAAAAGTGAAATCTCCAACAAACTTTGAATTGATGTAACTTGGTCAAATGAACTCCAATCGATAAAAAGTAAAGTTTTTTGAACTCGCGTTGATCCCTTCTTCATAATGGCGTACCAGCAGTGTACCCATGATTTCTTTTGACCAATTGAAATAATTGTAATTGTCTGAAAATTCGTTGCTCTCAAAAGTGAAATATCCCACAAACTTTGAATGGCTGTATCTAAACTAAAGTAACGTTTTTTGAACTCGTTTTAATCCCTTCTTTATAATGGCGTACCAGCAAATAATAAATAATTGAAATTGTCTGAAAATTTGTTGCTCTGAAAAGTGAAGTCTCCAACACACTTTGAATTGATGTAACTTGGTCAAATGAACTCCAATCGATAAAAAGTAAAGTTTTTTGAACTCGCGTTGATCCCTTCTTCATAATGGCGTACCAGCAGTGTACCCATGATTTCTTTTGACCAATTGAAATAATTGTAATTGTCTGAAAATTCGTTGCTCTCAAAAGTGAAATCGTTTTAATCCCTTCTTTATAATGGCGTACCAGCAATGGTATCCATGATTTTTTTGACCTATTGAAATAAATGTCATTGTCTGAAAATTAGTTGCTCTCAAAAATTAAATTTCTCCCAACTTTGAATTGATGTAACTTGGTCAAATGAACTCCAATCAATAAAGATTAAAGTTTTTTGAACTCGCGTTGGTACCTTTGTCATAATGGCGTACCAGCAGTGTATCCATTATTTTTTTGACCTATTGAAATAAATGTCATTGTCTGAAAATTCGTTGCTCTCAAAAGTTAAATCTCCCACAAACTTTGAATGGCTGTAACTTGGTCAAATAAACTCCAATCGATAAAAAGTAAAGTTTTTTGAACTCGCGTTGATCCCTTCTTTATAATGGCGTACCAGCAATGGAATCCATGATTTTTTTGACCTATTGAAATAAATGTCATTGTCTGAAAATTAGTTGCTCTCAAAAATTAAATTTCTCCCAACTTTGAATTGATGTAACTTGGTCAAATGAACTCCAATCGATAAAGAGTAAAGTTTTTTGAACTCGCGTTGGTACCTTCTTTATAATGGCGTACCAGCAGTGTATCCATGATTTTTTTGAACTAATTGAAATAATTGAAATTGTCTGAAAATTTGTTGCTCTGAAAAGTGAAGTCTCCAACAAACTTTGAATTGATGTAACTTGGTCAAATAAACTCCAATCGATAAAAAGTAAAGTTTTTTGAACTCGCGTTGATCCCTTCTTCATAATGGCGTACCAGCAGTGTACCCATGATTTCTTTTGACCAATTGAAATAATTGTAATTGTCTGAAAATTCGTTGCTCTCAAAAGTGAAATATCCCACAAACTTTGAATGGCTGTATCTAAACTAAAGTAAGTTGAACTGTTTTGCTCAAAAATTAATTTCTCCCAACTTTGAATTGATGTAACTTGGTCAAATGAACTCAATCGATAAAGAGTAAAGTTTTTTGAACTCGCGTTGGTACCTTCTTTATAATGGCGTACCAGCAGTGTATCCATGATTTTTTTGACCAATTGAAATAATTGAAATTGTCTGAAAATTTGTTGCTCTCAAAAGTGAAGTCTCCACCAAACTTTGAATTGATGTAACTTGGTCATATGAACTCCAATCGATAAAAAGTGTATTTTTTGAACTCGCGTTGATCCCTTCTTCATAATGGCGTACCAGCAGTGTACCCATGATTTCTTTTGACCAATTGAAATAATTGTAATTGTCTGAAAATTCTTTGCTCTCAAAAATTAAATTTCTCCCAACTTTGAATTGATGTAACTTGGTCAAATGAACTCCAATCGATAAAAAGTAAAGTTTTTTGAACTCGCGTTGATTCCTTCTTATAATGGCGTACCAGCAGTGTACCCATGATTTTTTTTGACCAATTGAAATAATTGTAATTGTCTGAAAATTCGTTGCTCTCAAAAGTGAAATCTCCCACAAACTTTGAATAGCTGTATCTAAACTAAAGTAACGTTTTTTGAACTCGTTTTAATCCCTTCTTTATAATGGCGTACCAGCAATGGAATCCATGATTTTTTTGACCTATTGAAATAAATGTCATTGTCTGAAAATTAGTTGCTCTCAAAAATTAAATTTCTCCCAACTTTGAATTGATGTAACTTGGTCAAATGAACTCCAATCGATAAAAAGTAAAGTTTTTTGAACTCGCGTTGATCCCTTCTTCATAATGGCGTACCAGCAGTGTATCCATGATTTCTTTTGACCAATTGAAATAAATGTCATTGTCTGAAAATTCGTTGCTCTCAAAAATTAAATTTCTCCCAACTTTGAATTGATGTAACTTGGTCAAATGAACTCCAATCGATAAATAGTAAAGTTTTTTGAACTCGCGTTGGTACCTTCTTTATAATGGCGTACCAGCAGTGTATCCATTATTTTTTTGACCTATTGAAATAAATGTCATTGTCTGAAAATTCGTTGCTCTCAAAAGTTAAATATCCCACAAACTTTGAATGGCTGTATCTAAACTAAAGTAACGTTTTTTGAACTCGTTTTAATCCCTTCTTTATAATGGCGTACCAGCAGTATATCCATGATTTTTTTGACCTATTGAAATAAATGTAATTGTCTGAAAATTCGTTGCTCTCAAAAGTGAAATCTCCAACAAACTTTGAATTAATGTAACTTGGTCAAATGAACTCCAATCGATAAAAAGTAAAGTTTTTTGAACTCGCGTTGATCCCTTCTTCATAATGGCGTACCAGCAGTGTACCCATGATTTCTTTTGACCAATTGAAATAATTGTAATTGTCTGAAAATTCGTTGCTCTCAAAAGTGAAATCTCCAACAAACTTTGAATTGATGTAACTTGGTCAAATGAACTCCAATCGATAAAAAGTAAAGTTTTTTGAACTCGCGTTGAATCCATGATTTTTTTGACCTATTGAAATAAATGTCATTGTCTGAAAATTCGTTGCTCTCAAAAATTAAATTTCTCCCAACTTTGAATTGATGTAACTTGGTCAAATGAACTCCAATCGATAAAAAGTAAAGTTTTTTGAACTCGCGTTGGTACCTTCTTCATAATGGCGTACCAGCAGTGTATCCATTATTTTTTTGACCTATTGAAATAAATGTCATTGTCTGAAAATTCGTTGCTCTCAAAAGTTAAATATCCCACAAACTTTGAATGGCTGTATCTAAACTAAAGTAACGTTTTTTGAACTCGTTTTAATCCCTTCTTTATAATGGCGTACCAGCAGTGTATTTATTATTTTTGTACGTATTGAAATAAATATAATTGTCTCAAAATTCGTTGCTCTCAAAAGTGATATCTCCAACAAACTTTGAATTGATGTAACTTGGTCAAATGAACTCCAATCGATAAAAAGTAAAGTTTTTTGAACTCGCGTTGATCCCTTCTTCATAATGAAGTGAAATCTCCCACAAACTTTGAATGGCTGTATCTAAACTAAAGTAACGTTTTTTGAACTCGTTTTAATCCCTTCTTTATAATGGCGTACCAGCAATGGAATCCATGATTTTTTTGACCTATTGAAATAAATGTCATTGTCTGAAAATTAGTTGCTCTCAAAAATTAAATTTCTCCCAACTTTGAATTGATGTAACTTGGTCAAATGAACTCCAATCGATAAAAAGTAAAGTTTTTTGAACTCGCGTTGATCCCTTCTTCATAATGGCGTACCAGCAGTGTATCCATGATTTTTTTGACCAATTGAAATAAATGTAATTGTCTGAAAATTCGTTGCTCTCAAAAATTAAATTTCTCCCAACTTTGAATTGATGTAACTTGGTCAAATGAACTCCAATCGATAAAGAGTAAAGTTTTTTGAACTCGCGTTGGTACCTTCTTTATAATGGCGTACCAGCAGTGTATCCATGATTTTTTTGACCTATTGAAATAATTGTAATTGTCTGAAAATTCGTTGCTCTCAAAAGTTAAATATCCCACAAACTTTGAATGGCTGTATCTAAACTAAAGTAACGTTTTTTGAACTCGTTTTAATCCCTTCTTTATAATGGCGTACCAGCAGTATATCCATGATTTTTTTGACCTATTGAAATAAATGTAATTGTCTGAAAATTCGTTGCTCTCAAAAGTGAAATCTCCAACAAACTTTGAATTGATGTAACTTGGTCAAATGAACTCCAATCGATAAAAAGTAAAGTTTTTTGAACTCGCGTTGATCCCTTCTTCATAATGGCGTACCAGCAGTGTACCCATGATTTCTTTTGACCAATTGAAATAATTGTAATTGTCTGAAAATTCGTTGCTCTCAAAAGTGAAATCTCCCACAAACTTTGAATTGATGTAACTTGGTCAAATGAACTCCAATCGATAAAAAGTAAAGTTTTTTGAACTCGTGTTAATCCCTTCTTTATAATGGCGTACCAGCAGTGTATCCATGATTTTTTTGACCTATTGAAATAAATGTCATTGTCTGAAAATTCGTTGCTCTCAAAAATTAAATTTCTCCCAACTTTGAATTGATGTAACTTGGTCAAATGAACTCCAATCGATAAAGAGTAAAGTTTTTTGAACTCGCGTTGGTACCTTCTTCATAATGGCGTACCAGCAGTGTATCCATGATTTTTTTGACCTATTGAAATAAATGTCATTGTCTGAAAATTCGTTGCTCTCAAAAGTTAAATATCCCACAAACTTTGAATGGCTGTATCTAAACTAAAGTAACGTTTTTTGAACTCGTTTTAATCCCTTCTTTATAATGGCGTACCAGCAGTATATCCATGATTTTTTTGACCTATTGAAATAAATGTAATTGTCTGAAAATTCGTTGCTCTCAAAAGTGAAATCTCCAACAAACTTTGAATTGATGTAACTTGGTCAAATGAACTCCAATCGATAAAAAGTAAAGTTTTTTGAACTCGCGTTGATCCCTTCTTCATAATGGCGTACCAGCAGTGTACCCATGATTTCTTTTGACCAATTGAAATAATTGTAATTGTCTGAAAATTCGTTGCTCTCAAAAGTGAAATCTCCCACAAACTTTGAATGGCTGTATCTAAACTAAAGTAACGTTTTTTGAACTCGTTTTAATCCCTTCTTTATAATGGCGTACCAGCAATGGTATCCATGATTTTTTTGACCTATTGAAATAAATGTCATTGTCTGAAAATTAGTTGCTCTCAAAAAATTAAATTTCTCCCAACTTTGAATTGATGTAACTTGGTCAAATGAACTCCAATCGATAAAGAGTAAAGTTTTTTGAACTCGCGTTGGTCCCTTCTTTATAATGGCGTACCAGCAGTGTACCCATGATTTCTTTTGACCAATTGAAATAATTGTAATTGTCTGAAAATTCGTTGCTCTCAAAAGTGAAATCTCCAACAAACTTTGAATTGATGTAACTTGGTCAAATGAACTCCAATCGATAAAAAGTAAAGTTTTTTGAACTCGCGTTGATCCCTTTCTTCATAATGGCGTACCAGCAGTGTATCCATGATTTCTTTTGACCAATTGAAATAATTGTAATTGTCTGAAAATTCGTTGCTCTCAAAAGTGAAATATCCCACAAACTTTGAATGGCTGTATCTAAACTAAAGTAACGTTTTTTGAACTCGTTTTAATCCCTTCTTTATAATGGCGTACCAGCAGTGTATCCATGATTTTTTTGAACCTATTGAAATAAATGTCATTGTCTGAAAATTAGTTGCTCTCAAAAATTAAATTTCTCCCAACTTTGAATTGATGTAACTTGGTCAAATGAACTCCAATCGATAAAGAGTAAAGTTTTTTGAACTCGCGTTGGTACCTTCTTTATAATGGCGTACCAGCAGTGTATCCATGATTTTTTTAACCAATTGAAATAATTGAAATTGTCTGAAAATTTGTTGCTCTGAAAAGTGAAGTCTCCAACAAACTTTGAATTGATGTAACTTGGTCAAATGAACTCCAATCGATAAAGAGTAAAGTTTTTTGAACTCGCGTTGATACCTTCTTCATAATGGCGTACCAGCAGTGTATCCATGATTTTTTTGACCTATTGAAATAATTGTAATTGTCTGAAAATTCGTTGCTCTCAAAAGTGAAATCTCCAACAAACTTTGAATTGATGTAACTTGGTCAAATGAACTCCAATCGATAAAAAGTAAAGTTTTTTGAACTCGCGTTGATCCCTTCTTCATAATGGCGTACCAGCAGTGTACCCATGATTTCTTTTGACCAATTGAAATAATTGTAATTGTCTGAAAATTCGTTGCTCTCAAAAGTGAAATATCCCACAAACTTTGAATGGCTGTATCTAAACTAAAGTAACGTTTTTTGAACTCGTTTTAATCCCTTCTTTATAATGGCGTACCAGCAGTGTATTCCATGATTTTTTTGACCTATTGTTGAAATAAATGTCATTGTCTGAAAATTCGTTGCTCTCAAAAGTTAAATTTCTCCCAACTTTGAATTGATGTAACTTGGTCAAATGAACTCCAATCGATAAAAAGTAAAGTTTTTTGAACTCGCGTTGATCCCTTCTTCATAATGGCGTACCAGCAGTGTACCCATGATTTCTTTTGACCAATTGAAATAATTGTAATTGTCTGAAAATTCGTTGCTCTCAAAAGTGAAATATCCCACAAACTTTGAATGGCTGTATCTAAACTAAAGTAAATGTCATTGTCTGAAAATTAGTTGCTCTCAAAAATTAAATTTCTCCCAACTTTGAATTGATGTAACTTGGTCAAATGAACTCCAATCGATAAAGAGTAAAGTTTTTTGAACTCGCGTTGGTACCTTCTTCATAATGGCGTACCAGCAGTGTATCCATTATTTTTTTGACCTATTGAAATAAATGTCATTGTCTGAAAATTCGTTGCTCTCAAAAATTAAATTCAATTATGATTAAATTTTTTTTTTTGATATCCATGATTTTTTTAACCAATTGAAATAATTGAAATTGTCTGAAATTTTGTTGCTCTGAAAAGTGAAGTCTCCAACAAACTTTGAATTGATGTAACTTTGTCAAATGAACTCCAATCGATAAAAAGTTAAGTTTTTTGAACTCGCGTTGATCCCTTCTTCATAATGGCGTACCAGCAGTGTACCCATGATTTCTTTTGACCAATTGAAATAATTGTAATTGTCTGAAAATTCGTTGCTCTCAAAAGTGAAATATCCCACAAACTTTGAATGGCTGTATCTAAACTAAAGTAACGGGTATTGAACTCGTTTTAATACATAATTGCACTCAAAAATTTAATTTCTCCCAACTTTGAATT
>JAWNOY010000289.1:0-46988 GCA_035045545.1 Drosophila gaucha
TGTATGTCTATGTAGATGCATTGGTCCAATTACATATACCCGTGAAATTTTCAGATTGCCTTCCGTTTTTCCTGTGGTTTGCGCGGCAACTGCTTACATATTCAGATATACATATATTCGAATCAGAACTCCATCCATCGAACATACATACAATTGCAATTTTGTGGAATATCAACTCAACTCTTGCTGATCAAGAATATATATACTTTATATGGTCGAATATGCTTCCTTTTTTGTATTGCAAACTTCTGACCAAAATTAATATAGCCTTTTTGCAAGGGTATAATAACAAAAAAACAAGTAAGATGGACGTCTGTCCGTCTGTCTGTCTGCCTGTCATCTCCGACTATATAAAGTATATATATTCTTGATCAGCACTGCAAGCTGAGTTGATATAGTCACGTCCGTCTGTCTGTCTGTCAGTCCATCTGTCTGAATCAACGCAATCTCCTCCGAGACTTTAAGGGCTACAGAGCTGAAATTTTACACATAGACTCCAATCTGCAGGCAAAAATTAAAATTATTATTATTATCAAGCCCATGGATACGTGTATTTAGTTTACATTTTTATGTCCTAGAACCCATTGAAAATGGGAATTCAGGGTATAATGGTTTTGTGACAATGTATGAAACAAGCAGAAGGACGAGCTCAGTGGATATAGCCATGTCCATCTGTCTCTCCATCCGTCTGTCCGTCCGTATGAACGCAGTGATCACGTAAACCACAAAAGCTAGAGATTTGAAATATGCAATCTATATTCTAGTATACCATGCGCAGTCAAAGTACATTTTTTTTTTTTGATAACTTATCCCCTTTTCTTATTATCGATAACAATCGATATTTTGACTTTGTTTTTAAGCTATGACTTAAAGACCATACTAGCTAAAGACACCAAATTGACTATGTAGGATTATGTGATACAAATACAGGTAATAAAATTTTAAGATTTTTGGACCCCTTCCCCCATTAGCCCCAGGAGGAGTTGTAATAATATTAATATCATTATTATTAATATCAATATTGTCCTGAAAATTTTATTGAGAAAGTACATTTAGAACCGAAGTTATTAAAGAAGTTATTGCTCATAATGCTGCCCAGAATGCTGCCCAAGCGCAGCCGCTAAATCATATACAAGCGGTGCACGTGCTAATGTGTGCTTATATATGTGAGTGTGTGTGCGCAGAGGGTAATATGTGTAGATAAAAGATTTAAGCTAGGTTGTTTAAAACACCACCTCGGACTTGGTTCAGGGGATCTCTTAGTCGGGATCGTAATGGAATGTAGACAGTATTTCTTCTATTTCTTTTTCATCTTGGATTAGGGTCACCGGCTTACTCTTAATGAATTTTATTTATTATTGCCCATGTTTTTAAAAGTATCTATTGAAATTACTTCAAAGATATTTTCGATCAGTGCCCCTTTGAGTTGGCTGATCTCAAGTATACCGGCTTGCATTTCAAACTGTTCCACATGCTTGTTTGATTGCATCTGTGATTATGCAAAATTCTTTGATAAAATCTGGGTACTGTAATAAATTTGGTTGAACGAGTTTATTTTTTAGATACTGGAATCCTTTTTTTTCGCATTCATATCATCTTGTTATGTGCCGAGAATATTCGGCAAAGTTTTGTATAAAATGTCTATAATAATTGCAAAATGCAACGAAACGTCTAGCGCTATCCGCGTCATGTGGGACTGGATAATTCTTGATGACGTCAAATTTTTTGTCATCTGGTAAGATCCCTTTATCTGTGCAGTTGTGACCTAATGCATGAAAATTTAACATTTTTCTGAATGCATGAAAATTTAACATTTTTCTGAATGCAATTTCAGATTGCTTTTTCTACAAAATTTAAAAACATCTGTTAAATGAGCCGAATTTTAAAATATTAATGCCTATGTGTTTAGCAACATAAACGACAAGTTTAGCTACCTTGATTGGGAATTAACTGAGGACAACTCTATTTTGCGTATCACTTGGGATCTTGCTGGTAGAAGTGTTGAATTAGTACCTGTACTAAATGGTATTGGAACATAGATAAAATTCGTTAGGTTGTGCGGTCGAATTATAAACCCATCCTCGGAACTATTGTAATCTAATTGACAACTAAATTTTTTTATGAAATCTAATCCTATTATTCCATCGCAAGAAGGTGCGAAATCTGAATGAAGTAGATGAAATTTGTATGGAATAATGTATTTGTCTGTTTGGTGAATTATTCCCCATAGTCCTTTGGAGTCTATTGCTCCTTCTCCTATACCTCTCGAATGTCTATCATTTTATTGATTTAGATGTCATGAAAGACATCGGAAATTTCTTTAATGATTGAAATATCTGCACCAGTATCAATGAAAAGTGTTTTTTTTTGTTGCATCATTTTTGAATGATACGAAATTGTTGAGACTAAGGTTAACGGAGTCTTCCTAAAGTATTCTATGGTTACTCTAACATAGTAAAGATTTCTACCTGCGCGAGTTATTTTAACTTATCAGTAGAGCAGTTCTGAGTCATAGCTTTGACAGCGAGTGTTCCGCTGACTTATTAGCTAAAATCAAACCATCATTGATAAAACCTTCTTCTAGAGACTTAGTCAATTTCTCTACCTCTTGGGTACATTGGCTTTATAGGCTTTGAGTAAAATAAAAGAATTTAATGTTGAAAATGTTTTTTAAATGCGATTAAAGGCAGAAGGAGGTGTGGCAGACCGCACAAAGCATATATATTCGTAATCGGGACGACGAGCTGAGTCGATCTATCCATGTCCTTCTGTCCGTCCGTCCATCCGTCTGTCCGTTTGTCCGTCCCGTATGAACGCAGTGATCTCGTAAAGCAAAAAAAGCTAGAGATTTTAGATATATATATTTTTTTAGATATATATGTGATTTTTGATATATATTCTTGTACACCATACGCAGTACAAGTTTATTTTTTTTTCGCTAACATCCTATTTCCATATTATCGATAACAATCGATATTTTGACTTTGTTTTTAAGCTATAACTTAAAGACCATAACAGCTTGAGACACCAAAATTGACTATGTAGGTTTGTGTGATGCAAATACAAATAATAAGCTTTTTAATTTTTGGATACCTCCCCCATTAGCCCCAAAAGTGGAAAAAACGTATTTCAAATACTAGGGAGTTGGGATTTCATATATATACACCTTTGGATATTAATATTATGTACTGAAAAATTCATTAGGAAAGTATATCTAGAACTGAAGTTATTTAACAATCAATTTCCCCTAATGCTGCCCAAGCGCAGCCGCTAAATCGTCTACGCAGTAATCGGCGCGCGTGCTTGTGTATGTAATGGTTTTGCGAAAAGTATGCAACAGGCAGAAGGAGGCGTGGCAGACCGCACAAAGCATATATATTCTTAATCAGGGCGACGGGCTGAGTCGATTTAGCCCTGTCCGTCTGTCTGTCTGCCTGTCTGTCCGTATGTATGAATGCGTCGATCTCAAAACCTATGAGAGCTTGAGACTGAAATTTTTCACGAAGGTCCATGGTATACAGCGCGCATTTCGAGTTACTGATATCGATTATCACTGGTTTCACTGATATCGATTAAAAACTTTATCAAGATTCAGGTTTTGTACCATATCTTTTACTTCTTTATAGCTACGAGTCACCAAACTTTGCAGTCAACTTATGTAAATAAAAAGGTCTTTCTTTTTTACAAAATCAAGTTTTTTAAAAACAAAATTATCAAAGCCAAAATAATAACGCATTTAATACTTAAAATGTTAAAAAGAAATCAGTTTAGTAACATAGAAGTTATTTAGCAAAACATTTTGTCAATCGCCAAAAGCACGCGGCAGCGGGAGTCGCAGGATCAATTCCCGCTGCTGTCAACATTTATTGTTCAAAAACAATTTTTATTTTACTGTTGCGTTCATATCGTTCGTTGAAATTAGCCCAACCCTTAGTTTTAAATGTTATTCTAATTTTATGTTAAAAAAAAGAAAACTAAGAAAATTATTATGATCTAAACACTTTAGGGAACATGCTTCAGATAACCATATGATGAAACATTCAATCGAATTTATGCAGTAGTTAAGTGGCTGGACTCTGTTGAAAACCTAGTAGGCGTGAAACCAACGGACAAGTTATTTTCTACTGAAAAATACCCACTTCCTGAAGCTATATTTGCTTACTGGGAGTCTCGGCAAGAAAATCTTGAGAATCTGGCACATCAGTTAGGTGATATACGAATCAAGACTATTGGTTTTGTATTAGAGAAAATACAATCGGTTTTCGAACATTCTTATCGACGAATTGTGGAGCTTTGTCTTGGAATCCTTTAGCCGTAGAGGCGCGGGACATAACAAAATGTTTGGCAGCTTTGGTAAGAAATTATATTGTTCTACTGCTTCATTTTACAATTATTTTACTATTGCAGAAAAAAAAAATTGATAAATTTGAGATGAACATTATGGATGATAATAGAGCGGAAATAAGACCATTAATGCTAACTGTTGGACTTGTTTGGGGACACTCTCGTTATTTTCACACAACTTGATAATATGACCCTTTTTTTTAATCTTTTTCACAATTCACTTATTGAATGTGCTGTACGCACGATTGAACCTGATTCGATGTTTCAAGGTGACGTAGAAGAGGCTTACAAAAAAATAATAATGAACATACAGCACCTCGAATATTATAAGTACGTTATGCAGTTGATTTTAAAATAACAATTTTACTAACTTTGCACCGTTTGGCATTTAGAACTATTTACAGAGAATGCCGAAACTCATTGAAGAAATTTAAAATTGGTACTACATTCAACTCACAGGATTGGACATGGCAGGCTGCAAAAATTTTTCAACGATTGGACGGCTTCATGGAGCGTCTTCATGAACTTCAAGAGTTATTCAATACTGGACGTGATTTTATGAAGTTGGACAAAATAGTTATAGGAGGTCTTAAAGGTCGTCAAATTTCGGCAGCTCTTGAAAAAATTGTAGATGACTATAAAAACTATTACCGTGATTGGACAAACATACAGTATAATCCCTTAGATCCAGAAGCTGAAAATTCACTTTTCGAAATAGATCGTATAAATTTTAAGCAAAAAACTGATATGTTAGAGCGAATGATTGCTACGCAATTTGAAAAAGCTCTTGAAGATTCTCATGACTTACTACTTGGTGGACAAATTCTCCTTCGACCTATAATAAGGAATCATATTGATTCATTTATGCATATTATTGTTGACGATTTCGAAAAAGAAATATTATATGTAAAGGAGGACTTTAATGTTCTTAAGCAGATGTATACTGAGAAAGGAGTATCGGTAAGTAACGTTTTCTATAAAACTTAGTTTGTAACTTTTATTTAATAACTTTTAATACTATCTAATAGGACATACCTACCGATGACTGCTTTCCAAAAACTTCCGGAACTATTGCATTACATTTAATAAACTTCACTATCGTATTACTGCTATTTATAAGGATGCAGACATGTATGATTATCCGTTAGTATTTATAAAAACATATAATAAAAATCCAAGATTTCTATAATATACTTACTCATAGGATTTTTGAAAACGAAAGGGGAAAAAATGTGTTGGACCTTTACAATCTTATGATACAGGAGCTGAATGGTTTTATAAAAAAGTATTCTAGGTAAATGGGTTGTAGAGTGTTGGTCCAGTATTCAAGAAAGCATGGCGACTTCCTTACTAAATAGTGATGAAAATGACATTATTTCTGTAAATTTTAGTGAAAAATCTTAAAAACAGCTTTAAAGGATATAAAGGTCTTGCGTCTGCTGGAATGTGAACTAACACCCAACCTTTTGAAGTTTTTCAGTTTGGAAGAAAATCTTTGGGTGAGTACAGAGATGTGTTAGCAGGTTTTATAGTAATATATTGATATGATAGCAAGCTCTGTATTAAATTGGAAAGAATCGCAGAATGGTGCAATGACATTAATGATAGAGCTCATGAAACGGGAGAGAGCACTTATTGCAGTCGAGAGGGCTATGATAAATGAACAAATAAAACCATTAATTGAAAAAATAACATGGGATGGATATAGTAAGTATTAAAAAATATCCAAGCAGAGTGGTCTCCCACAGCAATTTCTAATAAATTATATAAATAATATATCCGAGACTTCACCAACTATAACAAATGATCACTTTAAATTTGTAGTCGGTGGACTGGTATGAAATATAATAAAAATAATATCTCAAAGATATTTTTCTATAACTTGAAAGAAACTAATTTTCCCCAATTTTCTAGTCAACTATATGTGATCATCAATTTTTAAAATATAAATTATATTGAGCTGTAATGTATTTTTTTTTTCGTGATTTCGTTATGGAATGATTGCATCGCATAGAAGTACACTAAATACAAACGTGTGAAACATTCGCTGTGAAAAAAAAGGAAAATTCTATCTTATCTCGTTTTATTTTCGAATTTAAGTCGCTAATCAGTCTTCGACTAGCTCTTGCTTTTGAGACAGTGCCCTAAAAACTGTAAAAAATCTTTAGTAACTTTTTTTTTGTTTACAAACGCTGGTATCGTAAAGACAACGGTGTCGGTCAAACTTAATGACACACATAAGCACAGAAAAGAACTTATTGAAGTAACATTTGTAGTTGCCCATTGAGCAAGACTGCCCAAGAGGGCGTGCAGCAGCCAATCATAAGAATCGTAAGAGGCCTTCGCCCGATTCGCTCAAAACAGTGGTACCAACTTCACCACATAAACTACCAAAAAACTGTAAAACGGAAAAACTGAATTGAAGTAACAATGGTACTTGCCCTTTGGGCAAGATGTCACTCTTGAGGGCGTGCATCACTATCAAGAAAGGCAGTTCATAATTGTAACTTATTGGGCTCAAACATCAAAATATGTCTTTAGACGAGGGATGGCCAAAGCAATAATTTTAGAGTGGCAAAGGTGCCCACCAATTCACTCTCAATTAAGCGCCAGCAGTCGAATACTCTCCATCTCTGAAGAGAAAAGTTTTGGCAGTAGACCGTGGACCTTCGACATCCTACCCATGCTAATCACTTTGTCCTGTTGGCAGATGAAATCACTCCGAACCAAGCTACAATTCATTGTATCAACAACAACATTAACTGAAGCAATAGAAACTGATACACCAACAATCGAAAATCCACCCGCAATTTTTGTGTCGAATGTCAGTGATATGAATGGATTGCTTCAATATCTTATTCTATAATTACTAATACCCTACCTGAGTTCACTTACAATTCGCAACGAGATGGCCATCTCCGCATCATGTTTAAGAAAATTGAAAAGTTCAGGCATATAGTGAAAATATTAAAAATAGATAAACTAAACTTCCTTACATTCCAGCTTAAGCAGGGAACGGCATTTACAGTTGTAGCTAAAAACGCAAAACCCAACAAGGAAAACTGTTAAATCTACAATATAAAACATATTGACAACGCTATTGTATCAATTGAACCACCTAGGAAATTGAGTGACATAGTGCAATGCTACCGATGCCAAGAATTCGAACACACCAAATCATATTAATCTTATCAAAACTAAGTTCATTGTCACCAATAATAGGCCAGTAATTTCCAACAAGACCGAAAATAAGCTATCTCTACAAATCGAAAAATTTTAAAAATATATACTTAAATCAAGGTAATTATGAGAAAGTACTACGAGGTGATACTCTAATGCAAGAAAAATCAGCACTATATAGAATTGAAAAGCTACTATTAAAACAGTCGGAGCTTACAAATAATTTATTGAAGGTGATAATGTTATACAAGTTGATCTTCATATAGCTGTATGGAACGCCAATGGGCAATCCAATCATCGCAATGAATTAACATTATTTACTAAAACCAAAAACATACTACTGATTTCGGAAACACATTTAACCAAGAAAAGTTATATACCTAGCTTATATAAGCTAGCTTATCACCCTTTTAGAAGGGCACAAGGTGGATGTGCAGTTACGTAAAAAACACTTTAAAATATAAAATATTTGAAATTTTTTGGGAATCTAGGTGTAAAATTGTAGAAGATATATATTGGGTCGATTACAAAGTATCATCGTTTTTTTATTACAATTCAAACACAATTTTTATTATTTAATTAAACATTTTATGAAATTACCTTTTCCCATCTTTCGGGAAAGAGATTTATTCTCATAACATTTTTTATCTTTGCTGGCAAAAAACTGGGTCAAGTGGTTTTTGATGTCCTTATTTGAAGTGAAGGTTGCACCATCCAAAAAATTCTGCAGAGACCGGAACAACTAATAGTCAGAAGGTGCCGAGTCTGGAGAATATGGTGGATTCAAGCTGCAATAGCTTTTGGCGAGTCATCAAACTTGTATGATGTCTCGTATTATCCTGGTGGAACCCGACTCCTTTTCTAGTGACTAATTCTGGTCTCTTTTTTGTTTGAGGGCTTCACTTAATTTGTGCAGCTGATTTGCAATAAACTTCAGAATTAATCGTTGTGCTGTCCGGAAAAAGCACAAAAAACGATCACATTGAAATCCCACCAAACGGAAAACATAACCTTTTTAGGTGAATATCGGCCTTCGAAGTGGTTTTAGCTGGTTCATAATTTTTAGACCATGATCTCTTGCACTTTAAATTATTGTAAACAGCTCAATTTTCGTCACCGATCATAATTCGCTTTAAAAATTGATCGTTTGTTTAACGTCTAATAACCGTATCGTAGTCGATAATGCGACGAAGCAAATTTCATTTTGTAAGAACATGAGGAACCCATATGTCAAGCTTGAAAATTATTCGTAGACGTTTCATGTGCTTGTGAACGGTCGCGTTTGACAGATTTAATCTTTCTGTATTCTCTCAGTTGTTATTCGACGATTTGTATCGACCAACGACTTTATTTTGTCCACATCGGCTTCAAGTGGACTTCCAGGACGTGGTGCATCCTCAAGATTGAATTGCCGGTACAAAATTTTGCAAACCTCTTTTCGCCTTGCTTGAACTGCATTTTTGCCCTTTTGATAGTAAAACAGTAAAATATGCCGAAAATGTTGTTTTGATCTTCGAAAACTTTTACAAAATCCAACATTTTTGACAAATAAGCCTTACTATATCAGCTGTTAAAATTTAAAGCGGTTAAGCGCGAAGTTGGCTGCGAAAAAATTCAATAAGATCAGTCTTTTGTCATGAAACGAAATTGCTTAGTGCACGACTTAATATATATATATGGTATAGTTATTATGTATTCTCGACTTTTACTTCAGCTTAGTTAATGTCAAATAATACAACTTTTTTGGCTTCTTTTCTGCTTATGCTAAGTTTCACTTCTGCTGTACAACTTGACAACTTCACAGCTTCTGCTTGACAATCGATCAGACACCACTTCTTCATTGTGTGCAACTCTGCGGCATGGCGTTGAAACCTCGATGCGCTGCTACTCTGTGTTACATACATATAAAACTCTAAAAATGTAAACAAAGTTTTAAGTTATTTAGCCCACGCCAACCCCAACCGCCCATATATTGCAACATACCGTATACGTTATGTTTAATATTACTGCATTAGAAATTTTCACATCTAATTATTATAACTAAATGCGTTGCATGGCAGAGTTCAAGGTCATCTACAAGTTTGAAGTACCCCTAAAGTCGCAAAAATCCGCAAACGGGACTATTACTAACTTTTAACACAGTTTCTACTTTATTTTAACAATAATATTAATATAACAATAAATATTTACATGTATGCACACGAGTTACAAGTCAGTGGTTCTTGAGCAGTCGGTGGTTATCTCTATGTGTTACGATTTTAGATTAGTACAATGTAGTACAATGTACTCTGAACTTTGTTGTTGATCAGTACATATGTCTATATATGCTTATAATCATATATCTATGTACATGAGTTGTTATGTATGCACGTATATATATATTTGTATATGTGTGTGTATATTTGTATTTGTATTTTATATATTGGATCTTGGAGGTTTAGCGGGTTTTGTGACTGATAAGGTAACTCCTCCCCTCCTATATTGAAGTGATGGCGAAAGCGAAGGTATGGTCTGAACGAAATGGGTTTCAAATGGTTCCTGGTTGACGATTGTAATGGTTCTTTTTATAATAAAATGAGTACAATTATACAGGTCGATATTCCGATGCATGTGTAAATTGTTATGAAGCGGTTTGCTGTTATCCTCTTAATGTTGAGAATCCGGTTCTGGCTCTTAATATTGTCCATGTGTAATCTTTGAAGATTTAGTTATTCGATCGTATTATTAATTTTTATCTCTTTAAACCATGGTAGTCCTAATAGTGTCATCCACGTCATCATAATTTAGTCCATTAATTGTTATTGAGCAATCCTTGTAGGTTAACAAAGCAGATCCATTAATCTCAAACGATTTGGCACAATTTGGTGTTACCTTTGTATTTATTCCATTTAACACAAAGATAAATCCCTTCTCAGGTTCTAATACTTGTTCTCGATCTCCAGATTCTAATACGTCACACGTTAATGTTTCTTCATCCAGTATTCCCTCTAAGCATCTTATGTCTTACGATGGGGCCTTGAAAACTCGACTTTTACAAATATATAAATTATGAATTTTAATAAATTTTTCTTTAAATATCTTTATATTATTCTTATTACAGGCAATATATTCTGTATCACACATTGTCTGCAAATTTGTATTCTTTAATTTCGAAATTTGTAATTTAAATATAGAAAATTACATTACATTTGTTTGATATTATTGTTATATTTTGTTCAGATAAGAATTCTGTTATTTTCTCTCTTTCCTCAATTGATAGTATAAACTTAGGGATCATGTTTAATTTTATTAATAAGATAATCTCTAGTATGTTGCTTAAATAATTATACAAAACATCTATTTATGTATTGTAGAACCTGTATTTCATTGTGTTCGTCATTGAGTTCTTTATAGATCTTTTATAGCTCTTAATGAAGTTATTTATTATAGTTTGTTCTTTAATGATATTTTCGGTTATATTTCCGAATCTTACAACTATTTCATTGTTAACCATTGTTTGGTCATTTATATTTTTTGTTAGATCATTCATGTTTTCTTGTATAAGATTAAATTTGTATAAGATTAAAATCTTTCTTGTTTGAATCTTTTACATCCATATTTCCAGTAATTGCTTTTATGATGCTGCCTAACCAATTCACAGCTCCTCTCTTCTCTCTTTGTTTGGGTACTAATATGTTTATTTTTTCTTTTAGTTGCCCTAGCTTGGCCTCTAGTATCTCTATAGCTTCTTCTGAAAATTTAACTGTCCTTAAATTGCGTAATGCTTTTTTAAATTCATCAACATATTGATAATACATTCTTGTATGCGGACAATGTGTAGTTGTGTAGTTGTAGTTATATATAATTTTAGTAGGTCCTAACTGTAGTTTAACTAACGGGGATCCTTTATGTAAGTGTTGTAAATTAATATATGTATAATATATGTATAGCATTCTTTTTTTATGCTTAATCGTCTTTCATTTTTTTTTTTTTTGTTGAGTGTTTTATTTTACATTTGTGAATTTTTTGATTCTTTGCCGAAATGAACGTAGGTTCGTTGTTTTAAAGAACTTTGTGTAGTGAAAACGGGGTGTAAGTTTGTTTCTTCTATTTTCTTTTCCAAAAATAATTTTGTCGGTTTCTGTCTGTCCTTTGGAACAAGTGTGTTCTGCCTGGGAACAATTCGAATGGTGTAAAATTTGTTGCTGAATGAATAGCGTTGTTGTAAATAGTAAGTTCCTCCATAATATCTCTTCGTGAATGCATGGTGAACTTTCCTTTTTTTCTTGTCTTTGTTGTACACTGGCCAAAGGACATACGAGCTGCGTGAGTTACAAGTTGGAGATGGTGTTGGTGGTATCTTGAATCTGTTTTAGTATTTAAAGTGGAGTTTTGTGTTTTTTGATTAAGAATAAATATGCGTGTGGTCTGTTTGACTTTCAATATAAATCTGTTTTTATTCTGTTTTTAGTGTTTTTAGTGACGGTTGCCAAACCCTTTGTTGCTGATTTTGCAGTTCACCCGTTACTGCTTATGTTTACGTTACTGCATCCTGTTCAAGTGCTGACGATGCTTAATGAATACAATGTAGTACAATGTACTCTGCGTCTGCGTGGTCAGTACATATTTATTTCTGCATAGCTGCTTATGATCGTTGACAATATTTGTTTATTTAGAATTCTTAACAAAGATGAAACCGATTAGTCGCTGGATCAGCATAAAGCAACAATGTTGCAGGCATTTCGTTCAACGGAGAAAAATTCAAATTTTTGAGGGATTCTGTTCAATACCTAGGATACCAAGTACAGGCGGGCGAGATTTGTGCATTGCTACCACCATCTATTACAACGTTGAGGCAATTTATAATAATAGTTCGTATTTTCGACGATTCGTAATTTGATTCTCCCAGCTAATGAAGAATCTTTATACTCTCAACAATAAAAAATAATTCGATTGGAAGAACATGAGTTAGTTCTCAATCGAATTGCCGATACTCTCACAATCAAGGCATTTCTACAAGCATTCGATTTCGACATTTAATATCGAGAAGGAAATCATAATTTATCGCCACTTCCGAAAAATTGAGCAGCTTCAAGCTAGACTAGGTGCAGATGCGAATTGAGAAGCTTCTTTCCATGTCCT
Organism: Drosophila gaucha; assembly: GCA_035045545.1. NCBI lineage: Eukaryota > Metazoa > Arthropoda > Insecta > Diptera > Drosophilidae > Drosophila > Drosophila gaucha. The sequence goes on from JAWNOY010000289.1 coordinate 12,646, forward strand.
GAAGATTCGTCTTGACCATGTCAAGACTTTGTGGGCCAAGGTAGAAGAAGAGTGTGACCGTTGCACAAAGGTCCTCTCAGCCAGCGATCAAGAACGATAGGTGAGGCCAAGGCTATCGTTTCCTCTAACTAATGAGGGATTCCAATCCGCCTGGAACAATTGACAGCGCGCTTCGAAAACATGCGGCTGTTAGCGAACATTCAACTGAAGATACTACTCAGTTTAACTAATTTAATTTAATTAGGATGCCCTTCTCGTATTCATTTGTTCATCAAAGCTTTCCACATTAGCTCTGTCCCTCTGGAAGCAATCTATCAGCAGTAGGAAAGAGTTACCTTCGTGGGATTTGATGAACAAATTCCTAATCGATAGATAGACCACAAACCCCCTTTATCCACGATCAACCAGTCTCAAGTCATCAAAAAGGACATTCCGGATCCACACTTTCACAACGAAAGTAAGCGTCAACCAGCAAGGTTGCAAGCTGTGTTTAAAATAAAACCATCCGATCCGTCTATGCCTTCGTTGTCTGGAAATATCAATAAACGAGAGAGCCTCCACCATAAAACAGTACAGACTATGACTGAACTGTTTTGGCCGAGGCCATCAATTGAAAGATTGCACCAGTGCGTACAACTGACGCACTTGCAAGGGACGTCACAACACACTTCTGCATCAAGACGTCCCCTCCGCATCGCTTTCTTCCTTTCCAGACGCAAGTCTCCCGAACATACAGACCACTCCTACAGCCTTACCCACGCATGTGCAAAACTATTTTGCCTCCAACACGCAAGGCGTCCTACTAGGAACCGCCCTAATGAATATATCGCACCTGGGGGCCAACTATCCAGTACGCGCGTTGATCTATTCTGGATCCGAAGCATCCTTTCATCGTCCATAAAAACAAAACAATACAAGAAAACCAAAAGCTTTTTTTTTATTTGCGATTTTTTTATTTGTAACAAATAAGACTAAAGAATTAATAAAAAATAAGATGAATTCAAAGAGTTAGAAGGAAAAAACGAAAAAAACCCTCATAAACTCATTTTTGCACGTTTATGAATTGCACGAATTTTCGCTCTCCGGCTCCTCCGCTCACCCTGTTTTCAACAGAAATTTGTTAGGTTTACCGTTATTTTTGTTCTTTCCATATTCTTGAAATTCGTAAAGCACTTTAACACGTGTTTTCAACAATTCAACACTGAATTTGACTATTTCAATTGTTGTTAAAGAAAATTGTTTAATCTTTGGATCAAAATGAGAAAAATTTCGTCAGATTTAGAAAATAGTGTTGTGTGTCTGACCGAGAAGGGGTATTCGTCACTTACGATTTCCGAAACGCTTGGTATCAGCCAATCGGCGGTGATCATAGTGCAAAAAAAAAGAAGGGTGGCTCCCAAGCTCCAAGTCAAAGGGCGCAAAAAGCTGTTAACAAATTCAGCTGCAGTGCTAACACTAATCCCAGGCCATTGTCAAAAATTGTAGTGAGTGGACTGCAAGAAGAGCGCTCTATGACAGCGAATATGTCGCAACTATAAAAGTCGACAAACCTGCATTGTCCGATAAGAACGTTAAAGCTCGCTTAAAATTTGCAAGGGAGCACAAAAATTCGACCATTGATGATTGGATGGAAAGCAATACTGCTGGCGTAGACCCGGCGAGCGTCTTCAAAAACACCATGTGAAGCAAACTGTCATGCATGGCGGAGGAAATATAATGGTTTGGGGATGCTTCACATGGTGGCATGTTGGCCCTCTTCACTTAATCGATGGGATCATGCGTAAGGAGGATTATTTGAATATTTTACAAACCCATCTTCCAAATTTTATCGAGAGGTGTGCTTATCCCGAAAAAGAATTATTTTTCAACAAGACGGGGATCCCAAGCACACTGCGAAAATTGTGAAGGAATGGACTGGGAAACAGTATTTTCAATTAATGGAATGGTCAGCACAAAGTTCCGACCTCAATCCAATTGAAAACCTATGGTCAATTGTGAAAAGACGGCTCGGGCAGCACGAAGCAGCGCCAACAAACATGGTAACCTGTGGGACCGTGTGAAAGCGGAATGGAATCGAATTCCAAAAGATGTTCTCGAAAATTTAATAGAGAGCATGCCTAACCGCGTAATTCAAGTTATTGCTAATAAGGGTCTATAAACAAAATACTAAAATAAGTTGAATTTTGTTATTTTTTTTCAAACGTGCAAAAATGAGTTTATGCGGGTTTTTTTAGTTTTTTCTTTCTAACTCTTTGAATTCATTTTTTTTATTAATTCTTTAGTCTTATTTATTACAAATAAAACAATTTAAATAATATAAAAACTAGAGGGATGGGCTAACTTCGGCCATGCCGAAGTTTGGTAATACCCTTGCTATTGTAAAGGATATAGATATAGTTTTCTCTGATTTGCCACGCCCCCCAACAATTGGATATATATCATTTTTGGGCAATCTATTAAGCAGGGCAACAGTAACCTATATATCAAATTTTGAAGCTCTACCTATAAGACTTTGGAAGATATAGTTTTCTCAGATTTGCTACGCTCCTAAGGGGCGGATATATATAATTTTTCATAATTTTGTCGAAACGGTTGAAGCCTGACGTCTGTGCCAATTTTTGCAACTTCTAGGTGTAAAATTGTAGAAGATATAGTTTTTCCGATTTGCCACGCCCCTAATGCGCGTAGATATATATTCTTTATCTTTTTTTCTAGGGATGGTTGATACAAATATATGTTTTAAGTTTCAAGTCTCTGGCTTTAACAGCATCCAAAATATTGAAGGATTTATGTTAAGCACTATATAGACTTTCCCGATTTGCCACGCCCCAAGTAGGCGTGGATATATAATTTTTTGATCAATATGAAAAAAAGGCCAAAAGTATATTACTTTCCAAATTTGGATGCTCTAGCTTCAAAACTGTAGAAGATATAGCCTTTATCCGATTTGCCACGCCCCCAAAAAGGCGTAGATATATATGATCTATATCTTTTTGTATTTGGGTGCAACTCAGGAGGATATATTCCAAATTTCAACTCTCTGACTTTAATAGCGTCAGTTATCCCACTAAAACATTTCTTAAAACCGATCTGTCCTATGGGAGCTATAGGATATAGTCATCCGATCCGGATGATTCCGAGATATACAATGCCTGCAGCACATTCCAGCCTATGTGCAAAATTTCAGCTCTGTAGCTCTTATAGTCTCGGAGGAGATTGCGTTGATCCAGACAGACGGACAGACGGACATGGCTATATCAACTCAGCTCGTCTTGCTGATCAAGAATATATATACTTTATATGGTCGGAGATGCTTCCTTCTCTGCGTTGCAAACTCCTGACCAAAATTAATATACCCTTTTTGCAAGGGTATAAAAATTTATTTGTTTTCTTGTATTGTTTTGTTTTTATGGACGATGAAAGTCTGTTTTGTGAACATGCACTCACTTTTGCTCGCCACTGTATCCTGTCTGATAGCTGCCTCAGCAATCTATGGAAGGTCCATGTCCTTGGTCAATCGCTGGAAGAGCCATACAACCATAATCCGACCAGCTTGTAGAAGATTAAATGAATACAAGCTACGAGGAATTAAGGACCGTTTTATTTTCCTTTTGCAAAATATTGCAAGGAGGCGGAATGTTCGCGTCAACGACGCCCAGCTGATCAATCAGATCAGCTGATCGGACCTGACGCTTAGAGCGAACTTTCCGTCTCCATCTGAGAGCAAGCTTTGCATTCTAACACAAGCTTGCGCTCGGCTCGAGTACCTAAGACACTTCAACTTTGTCAACGAAACTCTGCGCATCATAACTTCTTCTCATTATTGTAAAGTGACAAATACGAAATATACAATTTATAATTAATAATCTGAATATTATTTGCTGCACACCCCTAACACTAAGAGAGCTGTGTCACCCCAGTAGATAGGGAATGTATGAGTGATGGTAGAGAGGAGGGTATGATTAGAGGGGGGGGGGGTGTATGTTTGGGTGACATATTAAATAAACAGGCGGGAGATATTAATTGTTTTTTGAGTGGTGCATAAAATTCTGGGATGTGTGAATGATCCCTGTCGGCTCGCTTAAGCAGCATAAACGAATTTGGGTTGATCGTTGTATATATATTTGGTACATACATATATGTATGTATATTTGTGGTTTGTGTTGGATTCGGGTTGCGTTATTTTTCGGGCATGCAAGATCAATGCATACATACAAACATACATATATGCATATATACATATATATTAAATATTTGGGTTGGTTGTCAAGTGGTATGCAAGATCAATGCATACAAACATACATACATGCATATATACATATATATTAAATATGAATGTCAATGTCGTAGGAGCTGTATACATACATACATACATTCACACATTTTTTATGTGTAAAGTGTGGATAGAAAGGAGGAGCTTGCTTAGAGGGGTGTTTTTGGGGATTTTGTATTTCATATGCATACAAACATACATACATCCATATATACATATATATGAAATTTCAATGTCAATGTCGTAGGAGCTGTATACATACATACATACATACACACAGGATTTTTTTTTTTTTTTTTTTTTATACCCTGAACCCATTGAAAATGGGAATTCAGGGTATAATGGTTTTGTGACAATGTATGTAACAGGCAGAAGGAGGCGTGGCAGACCCCATAAAGTATATATATTCTTGATCAGGACGACGAGCTGAGTCGATCTAGCTATGTGCGTCTGTCCGTCTGTCCGTCTGTCCGTCCGTCCGTCTGTCCGTCCGTATGAACGCAGTGATCTCGTAAACCACAAAAGCTAGAGATTTGAGATTTTAGATATATATTCTTGTATACCATACGCAGTACAAGTTTATTTTTTTTTTCGATAACTCATCCCATTTCCTTATTATCGATAACAATCGATATTTTGACTTTGTTTTTAAGCTATAACTTTTAGACCATAATACCTAGAGACACCAAATTGACTATGTAGGTTGCTGTGATGTAAATACAGATAATAAACTTTTTAAATTTTGGATACCTCCCCCCATTAGCCCCATAAGTGGAAAAAACGTATTTCAAATACTAGGGAGTTGGGATTTCGTATATATACACCTCTAGATGTCAATATTATGTCCTAAAAATTTCATTAAGAAAGTAGATCTAGAACCGAAGTTATTCAACAATGAATTTCTCATAATGCTGCCCAGAATGCAGCCCAAGCGCAGCCGCTATATCATCTACGCAGTAAGCGGCGCGCGTGCTTGTGTATGTATATGTGTGCGTGTGTGTGTGCACGCAGAGGGTAATATGTACCGGTAAAAGATATAAGCTAGATTGTTTAAAACACCGAATCGGACTTGGTTCAGGGGATCTCGTAGTCGGGCAGACCCGACTAGAGCGTTCTTACTTGTTATACCCTGAACCCATTGAAAATGGGAAATCAGGGTATAATGGTTTTGCAAAAAGTATGTAACAGGCAGAAGGAGGCGTGGCAGACCCCTTAAAGTATATATATTCTTGATCAGGGCGACGAGCTGAGTCGATTTGGCCCTGTCCGTCTGTCTGTCCGTCCGTCCGTCCGTCCGTCCGTCCGTCTGTCCGTCCGTCCGTCCGTCCGTCCGTCTGTCCGTATGTATGAACGCGTCGATCTCAGAACATATAAGAGCTAGAGACTTCAAATTTTGCATGATGGTCTGTGTATACAGCGCGCATATCGAGTTTGTTTTAGATATTCGATAAATTTTTCCGTTTCAATGATATCGATTTAAAACGTTATCAAGATTCAGTTTTTTGACCATATCTTTTACATATTTTTAGCTACAGCTACCAAATTTTGTTTTTAGCTTTTTGAAAATAAAATACATTTTCTATTTTTTCATATTTTGGATACCGGCTCCACATTTTACAAAAAAATTTATTAAAAAAAAAAATTATCAAAGCCACAAATTTTTTTTTTTTAATTTTTAAGTGAAAACCGTATTTTCAATAAATTAATAGCACTCAATGCAGAAAATTGCATTCAAATCCGTTAAGTAATACAGAAGTTATTAAAGGAAACATTGTAAAAGCACGCGGCAGCAGCCTGTACGTGTGCACACATACATTCAAATGAACTACACAGTAATCGGGGCGCGTGCTTCTGTGTGCATGGTATATGTGTGCTTGTGTATACAAATGTGTGCATGTGTATATGTCTATTATCAAATAGTATAGATAATTTTTTTCAATTATTTTAATTGCTTCCATTATTATAATAATTTCATTTATTGTTATAATTTTAGCTTCTATTCTTTAAAAAAACTATAGTCGATCGGGAAAAAGCTCACCTTTTGAATGTGGATTTGACCCTAAATCGTCTTCACGTTTACCTTTCTCTTTACGATTCTTTTTAATTACATTATTTTTTAATTTTTGATGCAGAAATTGCTTTATTTCTCCCTATAATCATCATTTTAAAAGTTTTAAACCTATTTATTTGAGCAATTACTTCAATTATTATTATTTTTTATTTTATTAATTGGCTATACCATGAGTGAAATCAATGTATATTAAACTGATCAATTTAACAACAGTGTTGTAGTTAATTATAACATTTGATTTGCATTCAAAAAAAGTATTGAAAATCTCAATCTACCTTACATTTATTTTATAATAATAATAATTTTATTTTATATATATACATATATATATATAATATATATATCCTTTTTATCCTTTTATTTATAAATTACTAAAATTAATTCATTATATTCAAAGATTAATTAATCTCCATAACATCTTCAGAGTCATACTGTAATTATAAGCTTTTTGAATTTATAAAAATAATAAAAATCTCACTAAAATTAAAATTCGAAATACAAATAATATTTAATAAGTTTTCAACCTATTATTATGTATTAAAAACAAAAACTGAGAATATTTTATTAATTTTTGATACAAATGTTGACCCCCAAAATATTCAGATCAACCTTGATCAAATCTCTTGTTAATTACCTGCCCATAATTTAAAGGAAAGTAAATAATTCCATAAGTTCTAATATAAGTTATAAATCATATAGAACCTAAATAATCACTAAATTATAAAATCTAAAAGATTTATTAATTCTGTATAAAGTTCTTAAAGAAATTAAATATCCTCTTAAACCCCCTATAAAACAAACAAATAAGGTTAATAACTTTAATGTTATTGGTAAACAAATTAAATAAGGAGTTGGAGAAATTAACCGATTTAATATTCTACCTCCAATAATTCTTATAATTAATAAACCTATTATTCCACGCAACATAACTCAACATTCATCATTTAATATATTTAAACTTCTGCAATTTAAATCACCTGTTATTGAGTAAAAAACTAAACTAAATGAATACCATACTGTTAACACAGTTGAAAAAAATTATAAAAAAGAAAATTTATTAATATTACTAATTATAACAATTTCTAAAATTATATCTTTTGAATAAAACCCAGCTAAAAATGGTATTCCACATAATGCTAAATTAGAGACATTAAAACAAGCAGATGTTAGTCGTATATGAAGTCTTAATCCTCCTATTAACCGAATATCTTGAGAATTATTTATATTTTGAATATTTGCTCCTGCACATATAAACAAAAGTGCCTTAAATAATGCATGAGTTAACAAATGAAATATAGCTAATTTATAAAATCCTATAGATAAAATTCTTATTATTAATCCCAACTGTCTCAAAGTTGATAACGCTATAATCTTTTTTAAATCAAATTCAAAATTAGCTCCTAATACTGCTATAAATATAGTTAAACCTGATAATAAAAGTAAAAATTGCCCTAATAATGAATCTGCTAATAAAATATTAAAACGAATTAATAAATAAACTCCTGCTGTTACTAAAGTTGAAGAATGAACTAAAGCAGAAACAGGAGTTGGTGCAGCTATTGCCGCAGGTAACTATAAAAAAAATGGAATTCAGAAAGTCGATCAAATTATTTACAAGTACATGTCACTTAAATTACAAAATAAATACATACAGTTTGACAAGAAAGTGTTTTCACAAAGTCAAATGTCTACATTTGTTTACTTTAAGGCTTAAAAAAAACATGGTTTGGTTAAGATTTGAATATTTTTTTGTTACAGCTAGTTACTAAATCAATTATCTTCTATAATTAATTAATAAAAATTCAAAACTTATTCATGTTGCTTAGATTTATAACAAAAACAAAAAAGTGAATTAAATTCAAGCGACACGAAAGTGTTTTGCACAAAAGTAAATTAAATTAAATAGAGCTATTTTAAAAAGTTTAAATCCAATTTTAGTATTTGGTGTATCCACCGTTGGCTTTAATAACCGCTTCCAATCGTTTATTCATCGATTTGATAAGCTTTTTGAACGTACTCAATTGGTGTTTTCTGCCATTCCCGCAAAATTAACGCCTTCAGCTCAGTTTTATTTGTTGGCCGTCGCTTAGCTGTCCGTTTTTTCAGATCGGCCCACAAGTTTTCGATAGGATTGAGATCTCTGAGCGGGAGTATCGAGCACCGTTTTACAATTATAAAGTAGCCAGCACCTTACTGTGTTGGCCTTATGCTTCGGATCATTGTCTTGGTAGAACTTGAATGTTGGCTTACCCTCCCTAAAAAACTCAAATTTGTGGGCACTGGCTACCAAATGTTTGCGTAAAATCGTTGTAAAGGATCAAATAAATATACCTTAAGGAGTTTATTATTTTACATCTTTAGATATGGCTAGCGGGTACTATCAAGTTCCCTTACATACGGATTGGTTTGAATATACAGCGTTTGTGATACCTGATGGACAGTACGAATTTTTATCTTACGTTCTGTCTTAAAACGTTTAGTTATGCAGGCTTTAGGAGATCTAGCAACTACATATGTTATCGTCTATATGGAAGACATAATAATAACTGCTTCAACAAAATTTTAAGTTTTAGAAAGATTACAGATTGGCCTAAAAGTTATAACAGAGGCTGGGTTTTCATTCAACATTACAAAGTGCTCCTTTTTGAAGTGTGGCAGCAACTAAAATTTACATCAAATTTCTTGTAATAGAATACTATAGCAAAACTACTTGGCCTGCAGAGTCAAGATACCACTCATATGAGTTGGAAACTTTAGCTGTTGTAAACGCTATTCAACATTTTCGACATTATTTGTTAGGTAGAAACTTTGTTGTTGTTACTGATTGCAATTCACTAAAGGCGTCAAGAAATAAACAAGATTTGACCCGCAGAGCACAGCGTTGGTGGGCTTAATTGCAATCATTAACATTCGACATTCAATACAGAGAAGGCAAAAGAATGGCCAATGTCAATTTTTTGTCAAGAAACCCCCTTTTACCAAAATTTACTTTAGTTGCAAAGCTGATTGAATAGAAGGGAGTTAACTTGGTTAAGATCTCAAACAACTGGCTTATTGCTGAACAGCGCCAAGACTCTGAGATACCCGAAATGGTGGACAACTTAAAAGATTTTTCTCTTGCTGAAGATAATGCGAAAACCTTCGAACTAAGGGCAGAAGTTCATTAGTATTAATTATTTAGTAGTGCCTTCAGATGTTCTGTCATAAATCAAGTTCACGAGGTTATGAAAAGACTTTGGATAAGGTTGACGATTTTTATTGGTTTCAACAAAATATGTAAGAAAGTTTGTTGACAACTGTACTCCGTGTAAAATGTGAATGGTACCCGATTCCGAAAGTTAATATTCCTTGGAAGAGGGGCCACAAAGAGTATGTTATCAATCAATGCATTCACCAAATATGTCTATCTTAGTCATTCCCTTAAATTAGACAGTGACAGTTGCATAAAAGCTGTTCAATCCGATATATCGTTGTTTGGAGTACCAAACTGAATAATAGCCGACCAGGGAAGGTATTTTTACCGGCGCAAAGCTTAGCCAATTCTGTTCAGATCAGAAAATAAAGTTGCATTATTGGCCAAGTTTCCAAGTGGAACGAACCATAAGCACGTTGGATACTGGCACTCAGTCTTGTTGGGAGAGGTGCAGTTGGCCATAAATTGTACAACTAACCGGGTAAAAAGCAAGTCCACTAGAAATGTTATTGGGAAAAAAGTACTGTTATTAGATTACTTCCACCTCGTAATGTAGAAAACTATGTTGATTTGTCAAACGTAGGAGCAGAAGCAGAAAATAATATTTTAGACACATGGTTGGAGATTTAGTGTTACTTAAAAACGAAGACAGGCATCAAACCAAGTTGAGTCCTAAATTCAAAGGACAATGTGGAATAATAAATGTTCTAGAGGTTGACAAGTACTTGTTGACTTCATTAACCAATAAAAAAAAAGGATGTCTGGATGCCTGGATGGATGCCTGAATGGCTGATAAGAACACTTAGAAGAAGTGGTCATAATGCAATCATAGTGCAAAACAAATGTTTTGATCATGGCGTCTGGCACATAAGATGATGTAATGTGAAACCTGTTGGGTTTACGATAATGTAAAGAATTATAGAGAAAGTTGAATTAAGTAAATGATAAATTTTATATTAGTTTGTATGATTTTGTATGAAACTATGAAGTAACAAGTAAGAACTTTATAGTCGGGCCTGCCCGACTACGACATCCCCTCAACCAATTCCGAGCGGTGGTTTAAGCAATCTAGCTTACATCTTTTCTAAATATATGTATATGTGTATATCCCAACTCCCTAGTATTTGAAATAAGTTTTTTTCACTTATGGACCTAATGGGGAGAGGTATCCAAAATTTAAAAAGTTTATTATCTGTATTTGCATCACAGAAACCTACATAGTCAATTTGTTATCTCTATCTATTATTGTTTTTAAGATATAGCTTAAAAACAAAGTCAAAATATCGATTGTAATCGATAATAAGAAAATGGGATTAGTTATCAAAAAAATAAACTTGTATATATATATACGTATATATATATTTAAAATTTCAAATCTGTATCTTTTGTGGTTTACGAGATCACTACGTTCATACGGACAGACGGATAGACGGACGGATTGTCACAAAACCATTTTACCCTGAAATCCCATTATAAAAACAAAAATAGTTGTAATAGATAAATTTATAAAAAAAAAGAAAACGAAGTAAGTTATGGTTGATAACTTAATAAATAAAATGATTTATGCAGTAAAGCATTTTTGCAGAATTACATGAGGTCGTGTTATGGTCAGGAGCATAAGTAGTGTGTGGGATCACACTGAGGGCGCGTGTGTGTCTTCGAATATTTCGCTGAATAATTGATGTGGTGTTAGGTGGGAAAAATTCAAATTTCACGTTTTCTGACAATTCATCATTGTAAACGGGATGGCCAGGAGTGTTGTCTACAAGGATCAAGCTTGAAGTTTAAGTTTTCCTTGTAGCAATAAGCTTTAATTTCTGGAATAGCACACGTTGAAATCCAGTTTTGAAATAATGATACTGTCATCCATGCTTTTTTGTTTGCGCTCCAGTGGACAGGAAGGAGATTCTTTGAATGACCTTTCGTAGCTCTTGGAGTTTTCTGATTGATAAATGAGAAGTAGTTTAAATTTAAAATATCAATTTGCATCACCTCCAAGAAGAAAATGACTCTTCTTCTAGCTTAGTTTAAAATCCTGGAGCAGATTTTTCTATTTAGATATGAAAGTTCTGTGAGGTAGACGTTTCCAAAATAATCCAGTCACGCATCGCCTTTAAAAGCAATACTGTGCTCGAACTTTGAATCTGTCAAACTAGCCCTGACTAGCTTCAAATGTTTAATTCTTGTTTGTATTACTACCACTAGTATTATCATTCTTGATATCTAATAGTCTTTGCACCAGCAGAGTCCTTTCCACTCATTTGGATGAAAAAATTGTTTATTTAAAGTTAGAGGGATGGGCTAACTTAAAAATTGTAAAATATTTGTGAAGATTTTTTTAAATTTGCATCCGTTAAAATTATTAGTATTTACATGCTTACCTTTAAAAGAATAGTTTTTCAAACAAAATTATTGGATTGCCTCTTGTTTCTGTGATATTTATTGAACAATGACATTTTCATTCCCACTATAGTTTCACATACTTAGCCTTTCCCCCATAACAAGATAGCAATTGTGTTTTGTTCGCTGCAGGCATGGCAAAAACTAAAAGAAATTGACAAGCGAAGTTGGCCAGCTAGATTAGTGCTTCCAATAAAACAAATGCGGTTCATTCGAATGTCAGAGGATATGAGTGTAAAAGAATATTTACAAGCTTTAAGTCCTAAAAAAAGGTTTACTTGAAGTTAATCTAGCTGTTCCTGAGGAAATAAAAACGGTTGTTTTGCTTTATGGATTGCCAAAATCGTTTGAAAGCTTTGCAGTTGTTATATAGTCACGTGATAATTGAAACATATTAACGCATTGAAAATAAAAATCACGGAAGAAGCAGGCAGACAAGAAGCAAGTGTTAGTAATGAAAATGAAAGCAGTGCTAAAGTGCTAAGCAGCCAAGATAGGATATATGAAAAGAAAAACTTCAAGTAAGGAAAGAAGTGCTATAACTGTGGAAAAGAAAGGCATTTTAAAGCAGAATGTCGTGTTAAAAAGAAACAGCAAGACGAAAATAAACCTGAAAAGAATCTGCGTACTATGTGTGCATAGACCAAAGTATGAAGTCCGGGAATTTAAAAACAGTTTTGAATTTAACAGAATCGGGGTGTACACCAAATCTCTGATGCATAGATGTTTTAAACAACCTAGCTTACATCTTTTATCTATACATATTACCTCTGCGCGCATATACACATGCACACATATACACCTGCACACATATACACGTGCACACATTTGTATACACATCAGTGATGCCAACTTTTGTTGAGCAAAAAAAGCTAGATCAAGGAAAAATAGACCCAAAATGAAGCGAAGTTTTCGGAGAAAAAAACTAAGAAAAAAGCTTAATTTTCGAAGCAAATTTTTTATGATTTGTAGGAAAATGTATTGAATTCCTCAATTTTTCTGCAAATTTTTTCTTAATAAAAAAAAATGTCTTCAATAATGCAGTCATATTAATTTGACAACCTTTTTTTTTGCTTACAACAAAAATTTGTACTGATATTTTCACCATTTTGTATGCAATTTTATAAGAAATCATGCAAATATTAAGTCAAATTAAAAACAGCTAAATTGGTTTTTAAAAAGCTATATTTCCCGCTATCCGCTGTTTTGGAATTTTTCCGCAATTGCACTTTCATAAAAACCCGATTTGACGGGAAAAAAGCTGATTTGGCAACAGTGATACACATGCACACATACATACCATGCACACAGAAGCACGCTCGCCGATTTCTGCGTAGTTGATTTTAATGTATGTGTGCACACGTACAGGCTGCTGCCGCGTGCTTTTACAATGTTTCCTGTAATAACTTCTGTATTACTTAACGGATTTGAATGCAATTGAATGCTATTAATTTATTGAAAATACGGTTATCACTAAAAAATTTTTTTAAATTAAATTGTGGCTTTAATTATTTTTTTTTATAATTTTTTTTTTGTAAAATGTGAAGCCGGTATCCAAAATATGAAAAAATGGAAAATGTATTTTATTTACAAAAAGCAAAATGAAAAATTTGGTAGCTATTGCTTAAAATGTTTAAAAGATATGGTCAAAAAACTGAATCTTGAATAACGTTTTAAATCGATATCATTGAAACGGGAAAATTTATCGAATATCTAAAAAAAGAAGTCTCTAGCTCTTATATGTTCTGAGATCGACGCGTTAATACATACGGACAGACAGACGGACAGGGCCATATCGACTCAGCTCGTCGTCCTGATCAAGAATATATATACTTTATGGGGTCTGCCACGCCTCCTTCTGCCTGTTACATACTTTTTGCATAACCATTATACCCTGATTTCCCATTTTCAATGGGTTCAGGGTATAAACAGAAGATTTGGTTAGCAGGCGATAAATTAATATATACATACATCTAATTCTATGTAAACTGTCATTTCAAAATAATTAAAACGAAAATAAGGAACGTCAGTTTATTAATTATTGTGCAGCATTCAATGCTCTTAAGAACTTAAAACAGTTAACCAATAAAATAAAAATTAAGACTTAAAGCAATTATTATAATTCTTTAACTTCTTGACACTCAGGGTTTATGTACATTGTGACAGGAAATTTTTTAAGCGCTTTTTTACTGAAATAAAGTTAAATTAGCTTTTTGTAAGGTGAAATATGACAAATAAGTGATTTACCATTTTGCTTCCTTTACATGTTATTATGCAAAAACATAAGATTATGTACATTCTTTGGCTTTAAAAGTGTTCGTCTCTTTGTTATAGTTTGCGCCGCACTGGAAAATACTCTCTCGCATAGCACCGATGTGGCTAGTAAGCACAGGCGTTTCATCATATATTGAGTCGTGGATATTGCCCCTTTCGCTGATCCCACCAATGTAATGGATCATCCTTCCGATTTAAATACTCCTCAGAGAGATATTTGTTTGGCTTGCTCACTCTTTGAAAGGTGTCGTCATATTCCTTCCAAATATCGTCATCGTTTGCTTGTGGCATGATTTCTTCTTCAACGGTGTACTCAGAAGAATTATTGGTATGGTGCTGAATGTTTTTTTTAATGTTTGAAACGCGCTTTTAAAAGAGTCCTGGTTTCTAAACACGCGCCCTTTAAATCGTGGATCTTAAATTGTGCTTTCTGCATACAATAAGTTTGAGTCCAAGTCTCTAAACCGGTGATCCATCTCTTTCATTAAAACAGTTCCCACTGCAGCAGCTGACTCATTCAATCCGTAACTTAGACTGGCAATCTTTCTTTGCAGAATTCCTGCCAGTACTATCACTTTTGATAGTGTAACATTTTCTTCGGCTGAAATTTCATTTGTTATTTGCAAAAATGGATGCAGGATGGGTTGAACTCCTTCAATTGCATCAAAGTCCTGATTGGATAAGCTCATATCGGGTCGCAGAATTGATACGACCAGCATTACCGCCTCCTTCAATGTTACCAAACGGTCAAACATTTTGAAAGTTGAATTCCAGCGAGTTGGCACATCCTGGATTAATTTAATATTCGGCAGATTAAGTTGCTTTTGCGTGTCTTTGAGCTTTTTAATAGCTGTTGGACTGCGATCAAAAAATTCAACAGCTGCACTGAATTTTTTGCGTACGTCTATTATTTTTTCCAAGCCTTTCTGAACTATAAAGTTAAGGGTGTGTGCAAAACACGGTATGTGCAATTTTATAGCACCAACAATATTATAAGCATTGTCAGAATCAACCGCTGCAACCTTGTTTTGGATATCCCACGTTACAACAACCTTTCTTAATAGGTCTGCCAAAATTTGAGATGTGTGGCGTTCCTCAACTTGTTCGCAAGACAGCAAAAATGAATTAGTTGTTGTTGACTCCTTTTCAATAAAGTGGGCAGTCACAGCCATAAAACTTTCATGGACCAAAGACGCCCAACAGTCAGTTGTCAGGCAAACCGCAGTCGCATCAACCATTTTTTCTTTAATGATTGCCATCTGCTCTTGGCAAATTTGAGGAATCAAAACGTTTGAAAGCGTTTTCCTGGTAGGAGGCTTATAGCCAGGGCAATTAGAGACGTCCTCAATCAACTGCTTAAATTCCGGCTCTTCCACCATCCTAAGCGCATGATGGCCTTTAGAGATCATTTTCAATACCTGTCGATCAATCTTTTGGCTTTTGGTTGCAGTAGGCGGCTTATGAAAAAATGCAGTCATTTGTTGTTGCCTATTATTTTCACATCCAACATCAACATCGACATTCTCACCGTTTTGCCGAACAACCGGCTCCATTGCGGTTGGGTGCTTGCTGGATAGGTGCTGCCCTAAGTTGCTCTGCGACTTGCTGCTTAACACATTGCGGCAGTATTTGCATTTTGCCTCTTTATTGCCCAAATCTGTAAAATGCTTCCAAATAGCACTTTGTGGTCGAGACATTTTTAATTTTGCGAATGCGATATTTATTTATAATAAAATAACGGATTATTAAGTCAATGTGACCAGGTAAAACTATAGTTTCACCATGAGGTGAACAGTGCAGCAAGTGAGTAAGTGAACAAATGAACAACTGATCAGTGAGCAAGTGAACAAAAGAACAACTGAACGGTGAGCAACTGAACAATGAGCAACTGAACAGTGAGCAATTGAGCAGTGAGCAAGTGAACAAAAGAGCAACTGAACATGTTCACTCGCTCAGTTTAATGAACAACTCTTTTTTGTTCACTCACTCATGAACAACCCAACTAGTAATATACCAAAAATTGACAAAAACGTTAACCGTTTCAACAAAATTATGAAAAATGATATATATCCGCCTCTTGGGGCGTGACAAATCGGAGAAAACTATATCTTCCAAAGTCTTAATAGGTAGGGTACTGTTGCCCTGCTTAATAGATTGCCCAAAAATGAAATGTATCAAATTGTTGGGGGCGTGGCAAATCAGAAAAACTGTATTTATATCCTCTGCAATTGCAAGTGTATTACCAAACTTCGGATTTTCCGAAGTTAGCTCATCCCTCTAGTTTTGTATGTGTTTTTCTGAATATCCAATAAAGATTAAGTCATCCATATAAAGGAATGCTTGTGAAGGATCTAGTAATGAGAATGTAATTATCATGAAATGAATTTGGTGATATTTTTAAGGCAAATGGTAGACGCGTGTAGTAGTTTTTTAATAATTTGGCGATAGTCTGTAACCAATCTTCATTTCTTTTCATTTGAACCTGGGAGCGATTTTTTGGGTACAAGTAACAGTGGGCGATTATATTCAGATACAAACGGTTCTAAAATATTATATTTTATTAGATTCCTACTTGTTTTTGAATTTTATCTAAATGGCTATGCAGGTGATTTGCCTTGATTGATTCGGTTACGAATACATCACTATACTTGGTGCACAAATTGCGACTTGAATTGTTTTGGAAAATTTTGTTCTAGTTGAGCTATGAATTTTGAGTTGATTTTATTATTTCGTAATTCGAAAGTGGTTAATATTTTAGGTACTGGTTGTATTCAGTAAACGGACAAACATGCTATGAGTTGTGGCTACTGTGTTTTCAATATACACCAGGCATAATTTCCCGATTTGAAATTTATACATTATCAACTGATGTATTTAATTGTACCTTTCGGACAACTTCGGATCTTGCTGGTAAAAGAATTAAATTGTTACCAGAACTGAATGTTATTGGAACATTAATTGGATAGTTAAGGTAATTTGGTGTGATTGTGATCTAGTAATTTGATGGTTGACATTGCAATTTGCAGTTGAATTTCGTTAAAAGATTGTCAATGCAACCCTGACAGCACACATGATCACAGTTTCACCACGGAGCGCTGCAGCCCTGCATAAGGGGTGTTGCCCTGCATAGCGGTGCTACGGCACATCTATGCTGTTACAAGCATATGCTGCTTTTCACAACATATTGTAAAGAAAAACAGAAGATTTGGTTAGCAGGCGATAAATGTATTATAGCTGATTGCCGTGGTAATGTCAAAGTAAAGTTTGTCTGCGGCTGGGTGCTGTTGAATGAAGAACAATTTATATCTGTTGGCAAAGTCATTAGACAGGGAAAAACTTTTGTTTTTAAGAAGGAAAATGCATCGATTTGGGATGACAAAGATTTAATTCTTAAAGCTAAGCTGGTTAATGGATTGTTTATGCCAAAAGACATCCAAGTAAAATGCATGAGTATTTTTAAGACGGATTCAGAATCATTTAAATGGCACAATAGATTCCGGCATGTGAATTTTAATGCATTGAAAGAAATGGCAAATAAAGGTATGGTAAAAGGGCTAAATAGCATACAGAATCTAACCAAAATATGTATCACATATGCAAAAAGCAAAATATGCGTACAACCGTTCCCAAAAGAATCTGAAAATAGAGCAAAGAATAAACTGGATGTGATTCATAGTGATGTTTGTGGTCCGACGCCGAAGAAATCTTTAGAAGGTAGCAACTATTTTGTTACATTCATAGACGTCTGCTCTAGGTATATTTCAGTAAATTTGTTAAAAACTAAGGATGAAGTTTTTGGTGCATTTAAAGAATTTAATTTTGCAAAAAGCAAAATATGTGTAAAAAAATAAGTCGAGCGGCAAACTGGCAGCAAAATCAAAATATTGCGCAAAGATAATGTTGGCGAATATTTGTTCAAAGACTTCGAATCTTATTTGACTGAAGCAGGAATTAAACGAAATTTACCAGTGACACACACCGCAACAAAACGGAGTTGCAGAGAGGGCAAATAGGACGTTAATTGAAATGGCTAGAAGTATGATAGTACACGCTGATTTAAATGAGTCATTTTGGGCAGAGGCTATACATACAGCAGCTTATTTGCGTAATAGGGTGGCATCAAATGCAGTAAAAGGAGTTACTCCATACGAAATCTGGGCTGGTAAAAACCCAGTTATTAGGCATTTGAAAGTTTTTGGATCAGTGGCGATTGCGCTTAATAAAAACAAAATATCGAAATTCGCACAGAAAGGGCAAGAATATATCATGGTTGGCTATTCGGATATCTCAAAGGCTTATTGTTTATACAATAAAGAATCGGGAAAGCTTATTGTATGTAGAGACGTCATTTTCGTAAAACCTGAGGGAGGGAAATGTGAAGAAATAGTTTCTTGCGAAATGACTCCGATGACTCTCAGAGACGAAAACGAATCCGAACCTGAAATAGCTCAGAGTGACCCAGAAGAGCCTGAAGAGCTGGATGTAAGCAATAGGCTGCATGAGAATCCTTCGGTACAAGAAAGTAAAAGAGGGCCAGGTCGTCCAAGCAAACTCCGGACGGGAAAACCAGGTAAACCTCGAAAAATATTAAATACCTTAAATTCTATATTTGCTTCAACGGTTACGACACCTGAAAGTTTCACTGAGGCTGTGCAATCGGAAGAAGATGAACTTTGGATGGCATCCATGAGGGAGGAGTACACATCCCTTGTACAAAATGCAACTTGGGAATTAACGGCATTGCCAGAAGAGAAGAAATCAATCGGATGCAAATGGGTTTACGCAGTAAAATCGAATCCAGATGGTGGCGTGAACAGACTGAAATCACGCTTAGTGACAAAGGGCTCCAGTTAGCGCTTTGGGATTGATTTCAAGGAAACATTTGCTCCTGTACTTCGTCATGCTACAAGGCTTATAATAGCACTTGCAGAGGAGTATGGACTTCATCTACATCATGTAGACGTTGCCACAGCTTACTTAAATGGCGAGTTGGAGGAGGAGGTTTTATCAGTGCTGATCATCCCAGTCACGTATTGAAACTGATCGCCATCTCGTCGAACTCAGAAGGAGTGTTAGGACCGGAACCGATTCCGCGTGCGCTACTCGAGCACGGGCCGTCGAGTTTACAAACAGGTAAGACGAGGAGAAGGGGAAGGAGAAAGAAAATAAAGAGAAATAATTAAAAATTGAGTGGCGCAAATACTTCGTGTACTCACTGAGGGGTGAAAGGGGCGCTGCGGCGAAGCTGAAAATATAAAAGAGAAAAGGGGTAATATTTTTCACAAGGAGAGATGAATATGGAAACCTGCTTACCTTTTGCTAACAGAACGCAAAAGTGAGTCGGGTGCCCAAATGCGTCACAGAGGCGCAGAAATGCGTCACTGCACTCCTTGCAAGCGGACGCTTGCGCGAGAGTTTTGCGCGACAATTCAAAACACGAAGGCATCGTGTTTTCCCGAAGGTAGAGGGGAGTGTGAGGAGGGGAGTGTAAGTGGACACGATAAGCAGGCCCCGTTCCAGCACGAAGCAGGGTCTGTCGCTGGCATATAAAAGGGAAATGCAGCTGACGTCGAGTATTAATAATATATTAATGCAATCCAAACGCAAAAATGTGATCAGCAAAGGACATCGAGGGATGCGCAAGGACATCGAGGGACCTGAGAGGACAATACAGGACATCACGCTCGAAGACCCTTCAGCAACACCTGCCACCAAGAAGGTACATTGGTGGGCAGAATTAGCAGATAGGCAGCTTAATCGAATCTTGGAGTGTGTGAGTGCTATTTACAATGTAGCCGTGCGGACTCGGACTGAGTACACTGTCTCTTGAGGATACGTAGGAGTGCTCAAGGGGAAGCCAGCCAGTA
Organism: Drosophila gaucha; assembly: GCA_035045545.1. Classification (NCBI taxonomy): domain Eukaryota; kingdom Metazoa; phylum Arthropoda; class Insecta; order Diptera; family Drosophilidae; genus Drosophila; species Drosophila gaucha. The sequence goes on from JAWNOY010000289.1 coordinate 32,724, forward strand.
GGAGAGCCTGTATGAAATCCGTGCGGAGTGCCGGAGTATAAAGCAGCGAATCCTGGCGATAACCTAGTGTACCCAGAGCGAATCCTTTACGTGCAAGAGAGACGTATCGTCTGCCTGGCAGGCACACTCGACTTGATCGCCGAGCTCTCCAATCTATATGGCCGAATCTCGCCGGCAAGAGAGGAAGTGCCAACCGTAGCAGTAGAGGAAGTGGGCGAGGAGATAGACGGCATGGACAACATGCCGAGACTCAATTTACCATCGACGAGTGCGGCCACGCGCCTACGAGATCGGCGACAGAGACACTGAGGAGCAGCTCGACACCACAGCCTGAGCTGAGGACACGGGGAGCGATTCCAACGGCACCCGAATATCCTAAGGTGGCTAAGCAGGTACGAGAGTGGGGCTTCCGGTTCGATGGAACAACGAAGCCACGAGTTTATGGAACAGGTGGAATGGTCGGCGGAGACTTACGGCCTAGAGCTGGACCTGGTCCCGAGAGCTATGCCGGAACTGGTGAAAGGTATGGCGTTGAAATGGTAAATAGCCAACAATAGACATTGGACGTCATGGTCGACCTTCGTCGCAAATTTTCAGGAGTATTTCGTACCACGAGATTACTTCGAAAATTTGAAAGACGAAGTGACTAGGAGACGACTGGCTATGGGAGAGCCATTTTAGATATATATGGTAGAGATGCAGACGTTAATGCGCCCGCTACGTTACGCAGCGGAACGAGAGCTCAAATATATCTACAACAACAGACTTCACGATCTACTTACATTCTCGCGGCCGTACCAGTTCCGCAGCCTGACAGAGCTGATGCTGCTCGCCGATGAGTTCGAAGAGCTCGAAAAGATCGCGAGAAGCTGCGCCAGATAGACAGAACTAGATTTAGGGCCATAGAGCAAGATTCAGGGCCATGGACGACGCTGGGAGTGGTAGCATGGGAAGCATACACCACCCCAGCCGGGAGACAGAAATGGCAAGGCCCGGGCCAGCTCCAAGGAGGCAAAAGGAAGGTCCGAGGACACACATCCAGAACCCAGCGAGGGCGTACCGTGTGTGTGGACAAGAGGGCCACTGGCCAATAGAGTGCCGGAACGCCATGCTGGAGTTCTGTTGGCTATGTTGGCGGATCGGGATCAGAACGCCTGCTTGTTGCCAGACGGGAAACGACCAGCGGCAGCCGCCATCCAAGGGCGGGCGGAAACCGCAACGAGGAGGCCCCAGACGCCAGTAGGCGACATCTGCGACGAGGGTGCACAGCTTTCGGCGACGGTTGGAATCGGCGCAGCCTAATTTAAGGCCACGATCGACACCGGAGCGACAAGCAGCTTTGTTAGTGAAAAACTAGCTCGGTGACGTGGGCCGGTGGAGCACCACACGAAGGTTAATTCGACTGGCAGACGGAAGGTGCACCCAAGTAGACAAACTCCTGGAGGCGACAGTCTACTTGGGCAGGCGAGAGGCGAGGATACCGTTGCTGATCCTGACTGTGGTGGTCGACGACTTAGTGCTGGGCTGGGACTTCTTGGTCAGCATGGGCATCACAGTGGAGTGCGCCGGGCTCAAACTTGAGATTGCGCCGATGAACCAACGACATGGCGCACACTTGGAGAAGAGATTGTCGCTGACAGTCAGCAGCACAAGCACGGCAACCCAGGGAGTGAAAAAGGCGTCCGGGGAGCCACTCTACGAAGATGTCGAAGTGGAGGCGATTCTCAAGAGAGAATTGGCAGCCTTCGACCACATCAACATAGGATCACGATGCATGACGAGCGACTCATCAAGCAGAGGTATTTCCCGAAGAATCCCAAGATGCAGGCCGAGATCAACGCAAAGGTGGATGAGCTGCTGGCGAAAGGCTGCATTGAACCTTTGAAGAGCCCACATAGCGCACCAATAGTAATGGTCAAGAAGAAGACCGGGAAATGGCGGCTGTGTGTGGATTTCCGTCAGCTCATTGCCAGATCAATGAAGCGTGCCTACCCGTTGCCGCGGGTGCCTCATATTCTGGACCATTTGCGCGAGGTGAGATTCATTACAAGAATTGATCTGAAAGATGGATACTGGCAGATCCCAATGGAGAAATCCAGCCGGCCACTGACGTCATTTACAGTTCCAGGAAAGGGACTGTTGCAATGGAAAGTGATGTCATTTATACTCCATTCGGCTTCAGCAACATTCAAGAGGGTGTTGGATCTTGTCATTTTTCCGAATGCGTGTGCATATTTGGAGGGATTGGGAAAACTGGCCAAGAGCATATGGACAATCTGCGTGAGGTATTTCGACGACTACGAGCAGTGAACTTGAAAATCAATATCGACAAATGCGATTTTTTGAAGAAGGAGCTTAAATACCTGGGCCTCAGAGTGACGGAGAGTGAATCCGAATTGTCCCAGAAAAAGTAGCGGCAATCGCAGAATTGAAGCCACCGTAAAATATTATGGAGCTGAGGCAATATGTCTGCTATCGCTGCGTAGCTGCGAATGGTACTTCGGCTAACGGTTCGCTGTTCGTCTGTGTGTGCGACAAGAGACCATTGCTGAATGCCGAGTGCGACAGAGAGCCACTCCTGTGTCTGTGTCGCGTTTGTCATTGGGTTTACTCAAACCGTTATATAGTTTGCTGTGAGGAGGTGGGCCCTTATATATATTTGCTCAAATATATATATAATTCCCCGGCCCATTATATTGCTCCCCACAATATGCACCTGTATCAAGCCAGCTTTGTATTAGTTGCTACATTTTTCAATGATACAATCATATTGAGACTTGGATTTATCGTGTGCACTTTGTGTATGCTTTTTAAATTCTGAGTATCTAAAGGTCTTTGCGTGTTTTCCTAGTTCCTTTGGATAAATCAGATATTATTGTTACCTTGGTTGTTGTAATTTACCTCGGTTGTTACCACGACCATTCCACTATAATGTTAACGGCTAATGTTGTTTATATTGTTGTAACCACGACCATTTCGGTTACTTCGTTATAACCTCTTTGGTTGCCTTGGTTATTATTACCTCTGAATTAAAATATTGTGCTTGCGCTTCCAGCTAATTCAGTGCTGAAATGGTTATATTCACCCTTTGCATCATTGAAAGTAATGAAATTACCGGCTTCCAGTATAACATGCAGGTTTTCATGTTCGCAATTGCGAGGCATGCTGTCTATGGACTCTTTGTTCGAAAATCTAATGCATTGTCCCGGTCTAGGCCTTAATTAATATAAACTGCTTCGAACTGCTTGCGCAAGCTGTCAATATCAGCAGTATATTGAGATGCTGTTTTACCTTTCTTTTTTAGTTTTGTAAATTTTGCTTTCACAACATCAGAGGATTCCTCATTGACGTTAGCATTGAGTTTTCGTATAATTTCCTTGATTCAAGTCTCATTTTGATTTCATAACTTCAACGGCTAGATCTTATTGATCTCCTTTAGTCCTATCAGCAATTTTAGTTCCATTGTAATTCTCGACACTGCTATTTTAGTTGCGTCTTTGTCACTGAGATCAATATGAAGAGTGCAGGTGCAATTCCCGCTGCTGTCAATATATTTTGTTCAATAACTAATTAGACTCTGTTCCCAAAGGGAAAAAGAGTCTATTGGATTTGTGCAATGTCCGTCTTGCTGTCTGTCCGTCTGTCCGTCTGTCCGACTGTCCGTCTGTCCGTCTGTACGTCTGTCTGTATGAACGCGCAGCATTTGGACACTATAGAAGCTAGAGACTTGTAATTTGGAGTATATACTCGTGTGTATCCGCGTCAGATCAAGTTTGAGTATTTTTCCGATACGCCCACAGGGGGCGTGGCAAATCGGGAAATGCTATATCTATTAAGACTAAAACGCTGTTATTTTAGTCAATATTGCAGTCTAAGAAATGGGACTTAGAATATACATTCGTGTACACCACGCGGACGTTTTAAGATATAGATTATATATCTACGCCCATTGTGGGCGTGGCAAATCGGATAAAGCTATATCTTCTACAGTTTTGAAGCTAGAGCATCCAAATTTGGCATGTGGGTTACTGTTGACCTTCCCTTAAGTTAGATCAAAAAGTTATATACCCACGCCCCCTGGAGGCGTACCAAATCGGAAATATATATATAGCGATTTGTATAAATCTTATAATATTTTGAGCGTATTAAGAGCTAGAGACTGAAATTTGGAATACATATGCAAGTAGATCACTCGGAATCAAAAATATATATTATAGATATTTACGCCCATTAAGGGCGTCGCAAATCGGTTAAAACTGTATCTCCTACAGTTTTGGAGCTAGAGCGTCCAAATTTTGCATGTGGGATACTGTTGACCTCCTCTTAAGATAAGTCAAAAGTTATGCATCCACGTCTTCTGGGGGCGTGGCAAATCGGGAATTAGTATATCTTTTACTAAAACCGTGATAATTTCGGCAATATTTTCGTCAAAGAGTTGGAACTTGGAATATATATACTAGTACTCCTACCTCTACCCAAAAATATATGTTATATATAGCTACGCCCATTTGGGGCGTGGCAAATAGGGTAAAACTGTATCTCCTACAGTCTTAGACATAGAGCATCCAAATTTGACATGTGGGTTACTGTTCATGAAATTTAAATTTACGAAAAAAAAAAATAATAATAATCATAATGTAAGCCTCCGTAAAACAAATTCTAGTTGACATAACTGGGGATTGAAGCAGGGTCTTCGCCACCACAACGCAAGTCTGTTTAACCAAATCAAAACACTCAGTTTGGCACATAGGCGCGCAAGAGACGCCGTGGTGTTGTGGGTAGAGTCGGTGGCATGCGAAGCGCGTGACCCAGGTTCGATTTCCATCGCTGCCGCGTGATATTATCATTTAATAAAATGTTTTTTTTTTTATTTTTATATAACTTCTATGTTACTTAATGGATTTTGATAAAACTTTCTGCATAAATCCTTATATTTTATTAAAAATACGGTTTTACCTAAAAAATTAAAAAAAATGTAAATGTGGCTTTATTTGCAACTGAACTTATATTAAATTGATTTTGTGAAATGTGGAGCCAGTATCCAAAATATATAAAAACCAAAATAGTATTTTATTTTATAAAAGTTATATGTAAAATTTGATGACTGTAGCTAAATTGACGTAAAAGACATGCTCAAAATAGGAATATCGATAATCTCGCATTCAAACATACGGAAAGACGGACGGACGGTCTACATATTTATTGAGCCTACACACCTTTAACAGGAACAGAGTCTGACGCAGTCGGTGGCGCCCGACTGCAACGTTCTTACTTGTTCTTTTTTACTTTTGCATTCATATCTTTCTGTATGTATGTAAAAATGCAAACTCGAAAAAAACGTTCAGGGGATCCCTCGTAGTTGGAGAGGCCCAACTACAGCATTTTTACATGTTAAACTCGTGCTAATCCCCTCTTTAAAATTTCGTACCAAATGTCAAACTCTGATTTTTGAGCTCTTTTGAAAATTCGTTACTCTCAAAAATGAAGTCTCTAGCTTTATTTACTATATTTTACAATTATCAAATACCGCTTCCATTGTCAGCGATAAGCTAATTTTCAAATTTTGATAGTTAACTGTATATAAATGTATACATATGTATATATATATGTTGCAGCATCGCCATTCTTTTCCATTGCTTTAGCGCAGCGAGTTTCGGTTCACTCAGACTCTAAACACAACTAACTGCGTGTATCGCTGATTTCTTTTCTCTATTCCCGAAATACACTCGGCCTCTGATACACGCGCTGTCATCCCGCTAAAGCCTAACTTTCTTAGGCTACAAAATACAGGCAACCAAACACAAAGCATAACGAAGCTGATGCATTATTTATCATATTGTGCAGTACCCAAAGACGCAAAGACGCCGTGTAACTCTCTCACACACTCTCAGTGCAGTCTCTCTCAAACTGCTTACGCTTCGACAACCTCTGACACGCTCCGGCACGGCTATCCTGACCATAACACGAATTCGTGTAATTGTACTAAAATGCTTTACTGCAACAATCATTTTATTTACAAATTATTAACGATAGCTTATTTTTCTTTTCTTTGATTTATAAATTTTTCCATTATGGTTCCATACAAAATCGTATCTTCAACTTTTATTTTCATGTTAAACTAATTTAAAATACATACTGTCTCTTTCAAGAGTATCACTTACAATTTCTTTCAACTTCTTTTTCAATCATTTCATTATAGTTTCTTTCTTTTACTTCTATTTCAATTACTTCAATACTGTCTATTTCATCAGCTTCTTTTTCAATCACTTCATTCATTAATTTCAACACTTTTACTTTCAATCATTTCATTACTGTCCCTCTCTACAGTTTCATTTACAATTACTGTCTCATTCAACAGTTTCACTTACAATTACTGTCTCTTTCAGCAATTTCACTTTCAATCATTTCATTACTGTCTCTCTCAACAGTTTCACTTACAATTACTGTCTCTTTCAACAGTTTCACTTACAAGTGCTGTCTCTTTCAACAGTTTCACTTTCAATCATTTCATTACTGTCTCTTTCAACAGCTTCTCTTGCAATTATTTAATTACTGTCTGTTTCAACCGTTTCTTTTTCAATATCATTCAAATCCTTTGCAAAGGTCCTCTTAACTTTGGACTTAACTTTCTTTGATGCCTTTCTTCGTTTTTCAACAACACAAAATCTCCTGCTTTGTATCCAACAACCTTAGCCATGGTTTTTTTTTTTTTGCTATATGTTGCTGCCAAATTAACCTCATGTGCTGTGTCACATGGTGGAAGCAACCCGAACGGGCTAGCAACCTTGCCAATAAACAATTCCAAAGAGTGACTTACTGTACAATTTAAGGTCAATGCATCTTGCCAAGATCTACTACTAGTTTCAACTGCCGTTAGTAAGTTTTTCAAAGTGCTCATACTCCGTTCTACCTGTCAATTAGCTCTAGTTGTACCTGTCGCGATTAAATGCAAACTTATTTTTTGTTGAGCAAACTCACTAAATTTATTGCTGGCAAAACACTTACCCTGGTCTGATATTATAATGTTGAGTACTGCAAACAGAGATACAGCCGATGTCACATCACTAATACAATTGTCAGCATTAATCTTGATTTGCAGCTCAACTTCCCAGTTATGTCTATGTGTATTGTGTGCCAAGGTGTATCAACCTTTGGTAAGCCTTTTGATGAAGTCTAGGCTAAATGTTACCTGAGGATAATTTTGATATCTTGCAAGTAATAAGACATGTTATCGAATCAGTAATAGTCATGGGCCTTATCCAACATCTTCTCCCAGCCTAAGTGATTTATTGACTCATGAATCTGATTTATTACCATCTGAATGCTTCTGGAATAATTTGCAAAGATCGAGCTGTCCTTGACTCGTAAGTTTTTTTTAATGTCTTTGGCAAGAGAATTAATTTTTTAGTTTATTCACAATATTAATTACATCGAAATCCCTGCGCTGTTCAGCCCTAAGCCAATTACTAGATATCTCTGCCAAATTAACTCGTTTTTCAGAAAATTCACATGTATCAATTGCATCAGTGGATGGAAGATTTGTGGAAAATAAGTCAACGTGAGCCATTCGTTTACCCTCCCTATGCTGTAAATCAAATGAGAACGACTAAATAAGCCCACCAGGGAGATAGCTCACTTTTTGTCCTTGATGCTTTAAGCGAATTACACTCTGTAAAAACTTCAAAATCTCTACCCGTCGAATAATGGCGAAAATGCTTTATAGCCTTGACAACCGCAAGAGTCTCTAATTCATAAAAATGGTATCGTGACTCAGTAGGTGAAACAGCCTTACTGAAAAACTCGACATGAGGCTTGTTGCCTCACCTTTCGTTGCAGACACCACCAATACATCCATATCAACAACCACGCTGAAAAACTGAAGTTTCATTTTTTAGGCCAAACGGCATTGACAAGAACTCGTATTAGCCATCTGGGGTGACAAAAGCCTCTATTTATCGACTCTTCATGAAAGGGGATTTGGTAATATGTGCCTGCTATATTTAACTAACTGATCTGATATGAGGTGCAAAGGGTTTCTATCAATTCAGGGTAATCGACGCCCAAACGATGTAAACCGTTCTTTTTATTCACTAGCATGATAGGACTTGCATACAGTCGAATGATGTTGCATTCCAAAATATTATTAAGAGAATTAAAAAAAAAATAAAAACAAAAGATCTTTAAAGTAATTAATAGTCAATTAGAGCTTTATTCAAAAATGAGCTAGGTGATATAATAACGAAGAATCCAATATTGTACAGACCGCATTGAGTAGAGTCAAGATTTGGCTTTGCATTTCGATAATTTTGCTCTGTTGTTCAAAGAATCCTTTGAAGTTCTTGTTTATTATTTTAGCCAGATTGGCTCATGTTCCGCCTCTCCTTGCCTTTGTGAGACGGTGAAAGGCACTTGAGATAGGTTATGTTGTCGAGGTCGCCTTTGCTGAAATATTGGTCCGGCTTGTCCGGGTGTAACATTCGACGGGGATGACGTTTTGTATTATTGTTCGGGTGCCCACGGGCCATATCAGCATATGATATATTATTTACATTGTCGAACGGAGTAGGGGCCAAAGTAATTTTTGGGCGGATGTGCACTTCAGCCTTTTTTTGGTTGAAGTCTCTGCATGTATCTATCGCAGCCCCAGTTGGCACAGGTGGCTGTCATATCTTTTGCTCGAGAGCAATTGGTGGATTTGTGCGACTCGCTGCAGACAGCGCGTACGAAGTCCCTGTGGCAATATTTTGAGGTATGGCCATATTCTTGACAGCGATAACATTGCATTATTTCACTCGATTTTCTGGTTATCTCGAATTTAACTCGCTGCCTACAGAAAAGCTTTGAGCCCAGTATGTTTTTATACCCTGAACCCATTGAAAATGGGAAAACAGGGTATAATGGTTTTGCAAAAAGTATGTAACAGGCAGAAGGAGGCGTGGCAGACCCCATCTATATATATAAAATTCTCGAGTGTGGTGTTTGTTACCAAACTACTCCGAAACGGCTCGACCGATTCTCACGAAATTTTTTATGCAGATCGTGTAGGACTGAGAATAGGCCAACATCTATTTTTTATACCCAAATAATAAATAATTAAATAATTTTAATAAATGTTTATTTGTTTAACACACTAATACTTGCATACAAGCAAGAAACGTTTGCGGATGCGACCAGTGTTGCCGTTTTTAGACGAGCATAAAAAGCTAGATCAAGAAGAAAAACACGCAAAAAAAAGCAAACTTTTTAGCGAAAAAAAGCTGAGAAAAAAGCTGAATTTTCGAACAAAATTTTGTATGATTTCTGCAAATTTTAAGTTAAATAAGTAAAATTTGTGAATTTTCCTGTCAAATTGTTGGTGATAAGCAAAAAAAAAAAAAGTCCACTGCAGCTCAGACTAGAATTATAATTGTTGGTGGACTTAAGTAGTGCACACATATTCAGTAAATGACCTTTTTTTTTTTTTTTTGCTTACCACACAGCAATTTTATAGTTTCTACTCAATATTATCTTAAACTCATCCTAATATTTGCTCAAATGAGAAAAAGCTGAAAACCAGCTAAATCGGTTTTTAAAAAAGCTATATTTCCCGCAATTTTCAAATTCTTCCCGCAATTTCATTTCCAAAAAAGCTAGATCTGACGGGAAAAAAGCGGAAACGGCAACACTGGATGCGACAGAAAGAAGAATGCAAAAATCGGCTTCTGTCGCATGCGTTGTCCTCTCACAATTTTTCACTCAGCTTTCAGTGTTCTCATGTTATGAGCAAAATACATATATGTCGGTGCGTGAGTGTGAGAGTGTGTGTTTGTGTTTTCGGGTATTTCACAATAATAGTAATTTCATCATTTGTGGTTTAAGAAGAACCGTTTTAGCGGGGCGCCAGCGTTCTGTCGCTGTCGCCGAGTGTGGTTCGGTGGAAGGCGCGCACAAGAATTGTGCGTCTCGAGTTCAGTCGTTGTTACAACTCGAGTGCGACCGAACTCGCTGCGCTAATTATTGATCAAGAAAATAATACCCGTTATACACCAATCAGTTTTCCAACTTGATTTATTACAACAATGCCACGAACACGCAGGGGGGCTAATTTGAGTCGTCAAACAAACAGATCTAGAGGCATGCAAGATAGAAGAGCAATAAGATCAGATGCAGAAAGGCAACAAAGTAATGCAGATGTCCGTGTAAGAATGGCGCAGTTACGTGCATCACAATTACAAGAGGTACGAGATGAGCGAAACCAACAAAGACAATTAGAACGAAGAGAAGCGCGCAGATTCGTAGCCAACAGACGTAGAGGGATTGACCAACATCAACAAGTACTTCGAGCATTTACATCACATTCATTTCTTCGACTAGCATTTCAGTATGAGCCTGATGTTGAATATTACGCTCATTCCAAAGTGGTAATTGGTACATTGGACAAGGAATGCCCGCACTGTCAAGCCCTTAAATTTAAAAATGAGCCAATTGGGATGTGTTGCTCATCAGGAAAAGTGAAACTTCCAGAAATTGAAACACCGCCGGAACCATTGCACGGCCTCCTTATTGGTACTGATCCAAATTCTTCGCTGTTCTTGCGTTCAATTCGGCAATTCAATTCATGTTTTCAAATGACATCGTTCGGAGCAACGGAAATAGTTAAAAATACTGCTGCAAATGGTCAACAATTTAATTCCACATTCAAAATCAAAGGCCAAATTTACCACAAAGTCGGCAAGTACTCTATCAAAGCATTTCATGCAAAATATTCATAGTTACAACAGTGTGTTCCAAATGACGTCATTTGGTGCAAATATAATTAAAGAACGTGGTTTCAATCTAACTTTTAAGGTACCTATCTCTTTATTTCAAGACTCACAGCACACAATATACTCCAAAGACTGAACAATTGATCAATTGAAAATATTTCATTGTCCTAACAACTAAAATTTGCCCAACCCTGATATACATGTAAAAAACAACATAAATGAAAATTGTTTTATAACAGATTCAAGGACAAATTCACCACCGTTCAGGATCATTATTGCCTACAGTTGATGGTGAATATAAATTTCTTCAAATTTATTCTCTGGGAAATTCTCTAGATGAAGTAAATCGACGCTGTGCTATCAATCGTTCACCGAGGAGAGATATGTATTATCATGGAGCTGCAACAACTCTTACATGAACGTAATCAGTTGTTCAAAACAGCCTTGGAAATGATGCCATCGGACGATCATAAAATAGTGATCAGAGCAGACAAAAGACCTGCAGGAGAACATGAGCGACGTTTCAACACACCAATGTTAAACGAAGTTGCCTTTGTGATTGTTGGAGAGTATATGGAGTCTCGCGACATTGTCATTAAACAACGTGATGGTGGCAACCTTATGCGTATTAGCGAAACGCATCGGTCCTATGATGCATTACAATACCCTTTAATATTTTGCCGAAGAGAGGATGGGTATCATTTTTTGATCAACATGATTAATCCAACAACTGGTATATATAAAATGCAACTAATGACAAAAATAACGCACTACTCTTGAATTATTTGAAAATTGTTTTACATTTCGATATCACAATAAAGTCAATAATCCTTTTATATGTCAAGAATCAACCAAAAAGGTGAGCTCGATGAAGTTTTATGCATATCGATTCATGGTTCGGCTAAACGAGGATAACCACATTTTGAAATGTCGCAGAACGAAGTCTGTCGGGGCAGCTAGTAAAGTATATATATTCTTGATCAGGGCGACGAGCTGAGTCGATTTGGCCCTGTCCGTCTGTCTGTCCGTATGTATGAATGCGTCGATCTCAGAACCTATAAGAGCTAGAGACTTCAAATTTTGCATGATGGTCTGTGTATACAGCGAAAATATCGAGTTTGTTTTAGATATTCGATAAATTTTTCCGTTTCAATGATATCGACTTAAAACGTTATCAAGATTCAGTTTTTTGACCATATCTTTTACATATTTTTAGCTACAGCTACCAAATTTTGTTTTTAGCTTTTTATAAATAAAATATATTTTCAGTTTTTTCATATTTTGGATACCGACTCCACATTTCACAAAAAAAAATTATCAAAGCCACAATTTAATTTTTTGAAATTTTTTAGTGAAAACCATATTTTGAATAAATTAACAGCATTCAAGTTATTAAAGGAAACATTGTAAAAGCACGCGGCAGCAGCCTGTACGTGTGCACACATACATTCAAATCAACTACGCAGTAATCGGCGCGCGTGCTTCTGTGTGCATGTGTATACAAATGTGTGCATGTGTGTTTTTTTTTTTTTTTTTTTTATATTCGTTTTTTTTTATTTCTTACAATGTAAAGTATGAGTATACAGAAACGGTAGCGCGAAAATGCCTGCGGGACGGCCGCAAAGCAATGCTTCGCAGGCGCTATGCGCCACCTGAGTCCTACTCAGCTCGTTGTCTGACCCTCTCGATCCTTCGGAGCTTCGTCATGATCAGCGCCGCGAAGGCACTGGTTGAGCTCCACGCTTCCTCGGATTCCAGCATGATCGACACCAGATTGTTTTTTCTGATGGCCCACGGCTTCCTCCAGTTGTCGCCTCTCTTCGGAGAAACTTCCACACTCGAAAACGATGTGGTTTGCGTCTTCCACAATTCCTTCGCCACACCAGGAACACTCATCTGTGTTGTCGTGGCCGAAACGGAGCAGGTAACTCCGGAAGCATCCGTGTCCAGTTAGAATCTGCGAAAGATAAAAGTTTATTTCTCCATACTTACGATTTATCCACGACGCCAATTCCGGGATAAGCGTGTGTGTCCAGCTTCCTTTTGACGACTGGTCCCATTTTGTTTGCCATCGCGCAATGCTGGTAGCTCTCTCCATGCTCCTAGTTTTGTTGTTGCGTGTGGTCTCCCTGTTGTTGCCTCTATTCAGCTCTTCCGATTCGATGACCAATTCTTCAATTGGGAGCATACCAGCTACAACGAGTGCTGCATCATCAGAGACTGTTATGAACGCGCAACTGACTCGAATAGCACATAGTCGGTAGGTGGCTCTTATACCTCGGCTATAGCTTGGAGTAGCCATCGCTTTTGACCATACTGGTACGGCGTAGAGAATGATGGACCTCGTAACACTCATCAGAAGATGGCGACGTTGTTGCTTTGGTCCCCGTGTGTTCAGCATGATTCTTGAGTGTTCACGGAACGTCATTCTTGTGTCTAGCATGACTCCAAGATATTTTATTGCTCTTTTCGTAGCAATAGTGGTGTTGCCAATCTTAATATGGGCAGTTTCCACTTTCTTCCGGCTACTGACCAGCACTGCCTCGGTTTTGTGCGCCGCTAATTCGAGTCAGCCAGTCGTGTATGCATTTGATACTGCTGCTGCATGTGTCCTCTGTATCCCTGAGTTCCTTTCCTATGGTAACGACGGCTACGTCATCAGAAAAGCCAACGATGTGAGTGCCTGCTGGCAGTTGTAGACGCAGAACTCCGTCATACATCGCATTCCATAGGAGAGGTCCCAGCACTGATCCTTGGGGTACTCCGGCTGTCACTTCATAAGTTTGGGGCCATCAATAGAGTTGAAAACTATTGTTCTCCTCCTAAAGTAACTCATTACCAGCTCACGGAGGTACTCAGGGATGCGGAATTGACATAGAGTATCCAATATCCTGTCCCAGCTGGCTGAGTTGAATGCGTTTTTTACGTCCAACGTCGCTATGATGCAGTACTGCTTCGTTCCATGCTTCCATCTCGAGCCTTCGATTCTGGAGCAGATCAACTTCTCCAGCACCTTCCCATGTTGTCCAGAAGGCAGATTGGCCTATAGGACGATAGTTCTTCAGGTGGGGTTTACCTGCCTTGGGAAGAAGTATCAGATTCTGGACTTTCCAGATCTCAGGGAAAGTTTCCTGATTCAAGCACTCGTTGAAAAGCTCCGCAAATGCACCTGGGTGCAAGGCAAGAGCAAGCTTCGTGTCTGTCCGACTAAGAGATCCCCTGAACCAAGTCCGAGCTGATGTTTTAAACAACCTTGCTTACATCTTTTTATTCTATACATATTTCCCTCTGCGCGCATATGCGCGTACTCATATACACATGCCCACGTATACACAGGCACACATATACACATACATACATATGCACACATATACACAGGCACACATACACATGCACACATATACACATGCACACATATACACATGCACACATTTACACATGCACACATATACCATCCACACAGAAGCACGCGAGTTACAAGTCTGTGGTGGATTATTTACAAGTCTGTGGTGGTGTTGTC
>JAWNOY010000290.1:0-162678 GCA_035045545.1 Drosophila gaucha
AATAGGGAAATAGGATAAGTTATCGGAAAAAAAACAAGTAAGAACGTTCTAGTCGGGTCGGCCCAACTACGAGATCCCCTGAACCAGGTCCGAGGTGATATTTTAAACAACCTAGCTTACACATTTTATCTATACATATTACCCTCTGCGCGCACATACACACGCAAACATATACATGCACAAGCACGCGCGCCGCTTACTGCTTATATGATTTAGCGGCTGCTCTTGGGCTGCATTCTGGCACTAACCATACAACACATAGATGGGACATCTAGTACAAAACTTCGTATTTGCTCGGGTCCCTTACTCTCTCAAAATCTTCACAAAGCAGTGGGACTTCACAGTATTTAAAAGCAGAAAGATCGAGCGAGATGAAGCGAAATATGCGTAAGTGCGACCTGCACACAATACATTGTTGGTGCTCACTCTCAGAGTTCTCTCGATTGCATAAGTGCGATCTGCACACAATATAGTACAATATACATTGTAATTGCTCTCTAATTACTCTCAATTCCCTGTCGAATTGTATATGTATGCATATGTATATGTACGCACAAGCAGAAAAATTTGCCAAATTTCAACATCGAGAGGTCCCATTGCTACCCTTCCAAGCAAATTTGAAATCAGAAGAGTCAAACACTTTGCCATGCTCATACAAAATTCTAATGTTTTTATACCCATGCAAAAAGGGTATATTAATTTTGGTCAGGAGTTTGCAACGCAGAGAAGGAAGCATCTCCGACCATATAAAGTATATATATTCTTGATCAGCAAGACGAGCTGAGTTGATATTGCCATGTCCGTCTATCCGTCAGACAGACATGTCCGTCTGTTCGTCTGTCTGGATCAACGCAATCTCCTCCGAGACTATAAGAGCTACAGAATTGAAATTTTGCACATAGGCTGGAATGTGCTGCAGGCATTGTATATCTCGGCATCTTCCGGATCGGATGACTATATCCTATAGCTCCCATAGGACAGATCGGTTTTAAGAAATGTTTTAGTGAGATAACTTCGATGTTATTAAAGTCACAGACTTGAAATTTAAAATATATACTCCTGAGTTGCACCCAAATGGCAAATCAGAAAAAACTGTATCTATATCCTTTGCAATTGCAAGGGAATTACCAAACTTCGGCATGGCCGAAGTTAGCCCATCCCTCTAGTTATAATTAATATTAATTTTAGTTATAATTATTTTTTTTTGATTAAAGTGTACTGCACGAAATAAGCTGTGACCCTAAAATACTAAATTTATTTTGTTTTCTTTAGTTGTAAGTGTTATTTAGCTATATGGAAATAAAATGTAGTGCCTATTGATTTAATGAAAGACTTTAGAAAAAAACTGCGTTTAAAATAATTATCTAGCTTTCATAGCTTAGCTGATATCCGAGTTTAAAATTTTATTTTTGGGCTGCACGAAATAAGGTGTGATCCACTGTAGATATAGTTTGCTCTGATTTGCCACGAGCCCAACAAGTTGATATATGTATGTACATATGTATGTACATATGTATATAATTTCAGGTCATTCTATTGAGCAGGGCAACAGTAACTAATATATCAAATTTTGAAGCTGTACCTATCAAACCTTAGGAAGATATAGTTTTCTCCGATTTGCCACGCCCCCAAAGGCCATAGCTACATATATACTCAATATCTTTTTGGATGAAGAAAAACATTAGATATTATAGTTATAGATGTCAAATTAGGACTTGTAGCCGCTATATGTAGCCATACAAATATTTATGGAAGTACACATTCCACTGTTGCCAAATCAGCTTTTTTCCCGTCAAATCGAGCTTTTATGAAAGAGCAATTGCGGAAAAAATTCCAAAACATCGGATAGCGGGAAATATAGCTTTTTAAAAAACCGATTTAGCTGTTTTTAATTTGGCTTAATATTTGCATGATTTCTTATAAAATTGAATACAAAATGGTGAAAATTTCAGTAAAAAATTTTGTGGTAAGCAAAAAAAAAAGGTTGTCAAATTAATATGACTGCATTATTGAAGACATTTTTTAGACTCTGTTCCCAAAGGGAAAAAGAGTCTATTGGATTTGTGCAATGTCCGTCTTGCTGTCTGTCCGTCTGTCCGACTGTCCGTCTGTCCGTCTGTCTGTATGAACGCGCAGCATTTGGACACTATAGAAGCTAGAGACTTGTAATTTGGAATATATACTCGGGTGTATCCGCGTCAGATCAAGTTTGAGTATTTTTCCGATACGCCCACAGGGGGGCGTGGCAAATCGGGAAATGCTATATCTATTAAGACTAAAACGCTGTTATTTTAGTCAATATTGCAGTCTAAGAAATGGGGTTTAGAGTATATATTCGTGTACACCACGCGGACGTTTTAAGATATAGATTATATATCTACGCCCATTGTGGGCGTGGCAAATCGGATAAAACTATATCTTCTACAGCTTTGAAGCTAGAGCATCCAAATTTGGCATGTGGGTTACTGTTGACCTTCCCTTAAGTTACATCTAAAAGTTATATACCCACGCCCCCTGGGGGCGTACCAAATCGGGAATATATATATAGCGATTTGTATAAATCTTATAATATTTTGAGCGTATTAAGAGCTAGAGACTTGAAATTTGGAATACATGTGCAAGTAGATCAGTCGGAATCAAAAATATATATTATAGATATTTACGCCCATTAAGGGCGTGGCAAATCGGATAAAACTGTATCTCCTACAGTTTTGGAGCTAGAGCGTCCAAATTTTGCATGTGGGATACTGTTGACCTCCTCTTAAGATAAGTCAAAAGTTATGTATCCACGTCTTCTGGGGGCGTGGCAAATCGGGAATTACTATATCTTTTACTAAAACCGTGATAATTTCGGCAATATTTCCGTCAGAGAGTTGGGACTTGGAATATATATACTAGTATCCTACCTCTACCCAAAAATGTATGTTATATATAGCTACGCCCATTTTGGGCGTGGCAAATAGGGTAAAACTGTATCTCCTACAGTCTTAGACGTAGAGCATCCAAATTTGACATGTGGGTTACTGTTCATGAAATTAAAATTTACGAAAAAAAAAAAATAATAATAATCATAATGTAAGCCTCCGTAAAACAAATTCTAGTTGACCTAACTGGGGATTGAAGCAGGGTCTTCGCTACCACAACGCAAGTCTGTTTAACCAAATTAAAACACTTCCAAACTCAGTTTGGCACATAGCCACTCAAGAGACGCCGTTGTGTTGTGGGTAGAGTGGTGGCATGCGAAGCGCGTGACCTAGGTTCGATTCCCAGCGCTGACGCGTTATATTATCATTTAATAAAATTTTTTTTTTTTTTTTTTATAACTTCTATGTTATTTAATGGATTTGATAAAATTTTCAGCATAAATCCTTATATTTATTACAACAAATTCTAGTTGACCTAACTGGGGCAAGTCTGTTTAACCAAATCAACACACCAAACTCAATTTGGCGCAAGAGACGCCGTGGTGTAGTGGGTAGAGTCGGTGGCATGCGAAGCGCGTGACCCAGGTTCTATTCCCATCGCTGCCGCGTGATATTAGCAATTATTAAAATGTTTTTTTTTTATTATAACTTCTATGTTACTTAATGGATTTTGATAAAACTTTCTGCATAAATCCTTAGATTTTATTAAAAATACGGTTTTACCTAAAAAATAAAAAAAATGTAAATGTGGCTTTATTTGCAACTAAACTTTTATTAAATTGATTTTGTGAAATGTGGAGCCAGTATCCAAAATATATAATAAAAACCAAAATAGTAGTAGTTTATTTTAAAAAAGCTATATGTAAAATTGTATGACTGTAGCTAAATTGATGTAAAAGACATGCTCAAAAAGGAATCTCAATAATCTCGCATTCAAACATACGGAAAGATGGACGGACGGTCTACATATTTATTGAGCCTACACACCTTTAACAGGAACAGAGTCTGACGCAGTCGGTGGCGCCCGACTGCAACGTTCTTACTTGTTTTTTATTAAGAAAAATTTTGCAGAAAAATTGAGGAATTCAATACATTTTCCTACAAATCATACAAAATTTGCTTCGAAAATTAAGCTTTTTTCCCAGCTTTTTTCTCCGAAAACTTCGCTTCATTTTGGGTCTATTTTTCCTTGATCTAGCTTTTTTTGCTCAACAAAAGTTGGCAACACTGACACATTCTTTAGAGTAACGTGCAGTAGCGAGAGAGCAGTTCGATCATATCATACTTGCGCGCTTACTCTCACAATTGCTTGAGAAACCTATATTTGCAAATAATGTTCAACTGTATGCGTAAAACAGATGTGTATGCTAGTATTTCATGAGTATTCTGCGTTGAATGTACATGTTTACATACATATGTAAACATTTACCAGTGTTGGCAAGTTTAATTTTTATTTAAATAAATTGTAAAAATATATTCTTAATAATTTATTTTGCCAATGCACTTTGATGTTTAGACTGTATGAAATATCAATATTCTGATATATTTGTTCTCCCAAACTCATGAATAATATAAGATGTTTAATTTCAGTATATTTAAAATTTACTAAATACTAAATAAACTTTTTGTACATATAAATATTTTACATATATTCATTATAATATTGTATTATTAGATATGCATATGATAAATTGCAATTATGTTTATGTGGCTATGCTCCCTTTAAATAAAATATACCAAATGTGCCAAATAAAAATACTGGACGCGGAATACTTTTCATCGATTAAAAACATCTGTCATTCGCTCATCTCGAAGAGCTGACGATAGTCCATATCTAACAAAAATTCATCGTAAAGTGGTACCGAAGCTGCACGACTGTTCGTAATCTTGCCACCAATCAGTTATCGGCAACTTTAAATTGCTTATATTTAATAAAATACACAAAAAAGTTAACCTCCGCCGCCGGAAATGGAGTCCTCGTAAAAAACTAAGTGAAAAAAACACCACCCCCAAGTGATTCGGACGTTCTTTACCTACGGTAGCTAAAACGAAGATTTACCAAATTTTAGGTCTTGCTCTTATATGTAGGTTCTGAGATCGACGCGTTCATACAGACGTACGTACAGAAGGACTGGCCCATATCGACCCAGACTCGTCGCCCTAATCAAGAATAGATGTATATATTTTAGGATGTCTGCCTGTTACATACTTTTTGCAAAACCATTATACCCTGATTTCAGATTCTCACTATCATATGTACACATTATTAGAATAAATATAAAAGTATAGCATATAATGTAGTATTATAATGTATTTTTCATCGACCTTAAATAAAAAATACTATCAGCGCTAAAAAAATACTGAAACTTGAAATATTTGCAGTCGATAGTGCACAGCTGTTACTTGCTTAACGCGAAGAGTTGCCGATAGTCTACATCTAATTTCAATTGCCAACAGTTAGTGAAATACACAATAAAGTTAAGCTCCGCCTCCAGAAATATGTGTTTGGTAAAAAAAAAATCGAAGTTTATAATCCTCATCCCCGACTCATTTAGACGTTCTGGCTAAAACAAAAATTTACCACCGATGTGGCGCCAGCGCGTAGATATCACCTCCCATATAAAGATGATCGTAGCAAGAGTGTAGAACATGCCCACCATGGCATAGACGCCCCACAGATCGGGCAGACGCAGTCGTTTGTCCCGGTACATAAATGTGCTACGAAAATAACGATCGTTTCCCAGCTGCCCTGCCCAGTAGTTGATCAAGCCAACCGCTTGAATAGACATGACGAGCTCATCGAATCGCTGCACCAGATGCGAATGTTTCTGCAAATAGATGGCCAGCTGCTGCTCCAGCACATGCTGTGGCAACACGTAGAAGGCGCCCGGTTTGTGTGATCGCTGTGCTTCATGCAGCAGCGTCTGCCTTGAAAGGATGCCAAAGATGCGCCGCTGTGAATACAGCTCGATCTGCTCAAACACTTCGCGCTCCACTTCACTGGTCAGGACAATAACACGCATATCACTTACGAGCGCTTGAAGGCTGGTCACCTCAGCCACATCCTGTGCCGTAATACGATTCATCACAACCGTATAACTGTCTTCTAGCAGATCGATAAGATTTCGAGGCAAACGTTGATGCACATGCTGACGTAACATATGATAAAACAAGGCCGAGTACATGGCACGCACGAGTAGTGTAAAGCAAAGCCAATTGATGTAGAGCAGCTGATGGGCAGGTCGCCCGCCAGAAATCGCAATGGGCTGGCCCCAGGCAATAGCCAGCACGGAGAGCAGCACCGTGGCCCGATCCGTGCGACGGCTGGAGCACAGCAGCAGGCAGCTTACACTCAGGAAGCTGCTCAGCACGGCCAACCAGGAGACCGTCTGGAAGGGAAATCTCAATAGCTCAAAACTGGTCAAGTTATGCGCATTTACTGGTAGGCACCCGACCAAACGGCTAGAGAAATGAGGAAAGACGGCCGTCAAATTGGCACCATGCTCCACACGCTTGCGTATGTAGCCAATGGCCAGGTGAGCGCGTCGCTGCTGCAGCTGTCGAAGATGCCAATGAAATATGCTTAGCTAATCAAAAAAAAATGTATTTTAGTTACCCACCAGTTGCAGTATTTGCTTTTCCGACCAAAAGAGACTTTGATTGTGATCGGCCGCCAGCTGCACCACGAAATTCATGCGCTTTGCCATCTCCTGCAGCAGTCGATCCTCTAGCCCAGGTTCTTTAACATTCACGCTGAAAAAAGGTAATACAGAGCGGAGCAGCACCTGTAACGGGCAGCCATGGAGATTGTGCAGCTTGGCCGGAAAGTAGTCGTGCTGCTGCCAAACCACGCCCAAAAACCGATTGATTTGCTGACTCAGCACAGTATTGCAATGCGTCGCCGCGTATGGAAAGTAGGTGTGCATCAGAACATCCCCGCCAGAACTTTGAGTCATCACATTGCAATTGAGCAGCTGATGACGCCAGCAATACTCAAACACGCCCTGCAACTCCACCGAGATCAGGGCATCCCTTTGCTGCAGAAATATCAAGTAATACTCGTTGCCATCGTTCCGGGAGGTATACGAATGAATCTCAATGTCCCTATCAAAAATAAATCGAATAGAATGGGAGTTAACATGGAGGGTACAACAATATTTCATTTACTATATACAGTGAATTGAAAGAAAATAGAAGGATGTAGTATAATATATACATATTTGAATGCGATGTTCCAAATAATATATATTTTCCCTAACTGCAACTGAACGTAAAGAGAATCAATAAGAAATGTATGTAGAATGTACTACAATACGATTGGCATACCAAAGTATATGTTTATATCATCATATAAATAAAGTATCTTTCTGCATCCTTATCTTAACAGGCTTAAGCGGCCTTCTGTACAATATATACATATCTATATCTATATACATATGTATATTCATATAATCCATTCTTTTTACTTTAAATAGAGCATACAAACATTTTCTCAGCCCACAAAGTGACTGGTTCGAACTGTCAGCAAGATAAAGAAGTAAAAACGCTATAGTCGGGACTGCCCGACTACGAGGTCACTTGAACATTTGTTTGACTTTACATTCTTACATATATATATATATATATATATATATATATAAATGCAAACTGTCTGTAATACAGACAGATAATAATCTAACTTAAATGCAAAAAAAATTTCTAATTAAAAAAAAAGACTTGCTTCCAAGCCACCGTCTCTAGCTGTACCACCACACTCTTAATATTGATCTCAATGACAAAGACGCCAATAAAGTAGCAGCGGCGAGAATTACAATTTAATTGAAATTGCAATTTAACAAATAAAATTTAAAGAAGAATGCACACATTTGAATTTATGTGTGCACACTTATAGACTATGTGCACACGTATTGGCGCTCGCTGCCGCGTGCTTTTGCCTATAACAAAAAGTTTTCTTTATTAACTGCTATGTTACTAAACGGACTTTGATCTAATTTTCAGTATTGAATTCTTTTATTGTTTTGCAAATACGGTTTTACTTAAAAAACAAAAATGGCTTCAATAATTTTTTTTTTTTTAATAAATTGCTTATGTAAAATGTTGAGCTGGTATCCAAAATATAAAAAAAAAACAAATTTTATTTTATTAATAAAAAGCTAAATACAAAATTTTGAATTTGATTCGATAACGTTTTAAATCGATATCATGAAATCAAGAAAACTTATCGAATATCTAAAACAAACTGAGATGCGCGCTGTATACAAAGACCTTTGTGCAAAATTTCAAGTCTCTAGCTCTTATAGGTTCTGAGATCGACGCGTTCATACATACGAACAGAGGGACTGGCGGACGGACAGACAGACAGACGAACAGGGCTAATACGTCTTAGCTCTGCCGCGCCTCCTTCTGCCTGTTACATACTTTTTTCAAAATCATTATATTCTGATTTTCCATTTTCAATGTTCAAGGTTCAGGGTATAAAAATATATACGAATATATACATCGTTGCCCCATGCAGCCCATTAGTTGCACTAGAAGAGAGGAATTTCCGTCTCCCTGTCAGTGGCTCAAATTTTCACATACAGCAATGCTTGGAGTGAATCTACCAGCAGGAGATTGTGTAAGCGTGGACCCTCTATGCGCTGTGGCTGGGTGTGATTGTAATGGATCAGCTGAAGGATCATGTTGTCCACGCTCTCGAACAGAAGCTGCATTATGTTGCGATAGAAATTCATCGGACTGGGTCGACGGCACGAGATGATAAGCATAAAGGATGGAGCGACACGCTGGTAGAAGTCCTCGATTAAGACATGTAAGGCGCTCGCCACAAACTGATTGATGGACGCCGCTTGCGTCTGGGCACCCTTGTACTCCATCGACTCAAAGTGGAGCAGATTGCTAATGTTCATCGTGTGCGCTGCGAACAGGATAAGACCGATAACTGACACTGACAGCACAAATTGTCATAGCCTACACAAAGGTTGCCAAAGGCTGTCCTAACCTACGCAACAGCTGACCAATATATATACATATATATATATATATATATATATATGTGTGTGTGTGTGTGTGTACATATATACAAACTATATATATGTAGCTATATACTATGCTCATTATGCTAATTGGGTCGCAACATAAACATGAACTTTTTGTGACGTCCAAACCTAGCAAAGGCAATCAAATCAATATTTGACACCAGTTCCGCTTTCCACTTGATTGAAGGACATTCGGCTGATGGCACGCAGAAGTCAATAAATTCAAAATTTACAAGATTTTTACAAACAAGTAAGAACGATCTAGTCGGGTCTGCCCGACTACGAGATCCCCTGAACCAAGTCCGAGGTGATGTTTTAAACAACCTAGCTTACATCTTTTATCAATACATATCTATATCAATATCCCTCTGCGCGCATACACAAGCACACATATACACATGCAAACACAAGCACACGCGCCTATTGCTGCGTAGTTGATTTGAATGTATGTGTGATATTTGATTTGAGTGCATGTGTGCACACGTATGGAGAAAATGATACGCGCTTGGCGCTGCTGCCGCGTGCTTTTGCCAATTGACAAAATGTTATCTTTTGTAACTTCTGTGTTACTTAACGGATTTAAAATGAAATTTTCAGCATTGAATCGTTATATATTATTAAAAATAAAATTTTACCTAAAAAATTTAAAACAAGTAAAAACGCTCTAGTCGGGACTGCCCGACTACGAGATCCCGTATACGTTTGTTCGAGCTTGCAAATTTTACATACATACAGACAGAAGATAATATGAATGCAACCTGAGTGTCCTCGCTTGCAAACCACCGTCTCTACCGCGACGCCACACTCGCGCATTGCAAAGAGTGCACGCATTTCAATGTACAGCTGTGTTCACGAAAATCGCAGTGCAGTAGATGATAACAGAGATTTCAATATTTTTTGCAGATTCCTTTTTATAGATTCAATTCTTGGGCTTTGCTTTTGTAAAATGGAATATAAACATTAGAAAAACGTAAAAGTCCCGTTAGTTTTGCTTCGTTTTGGACCGTTTATCATACTTTTGTGCTTATGCCCTCGAATTTCGCTGTTAACTAAAATAGCAGTCTTTGGCTTAATTTCGCCAAAAGTGAAGAAAAAGACATCAAATCTGTAAATAGTAATTTTATTTAAGTGAATTATTATTCTTTACTATTATTTGAATTAAAATACACTAAAATAATTGAAAAAATTTCATATTAGAGGGTAAAGACCCGCATTGCTCTAGTGAGAAGATGGAGTGGATTCAAAACCTTAGGAAATAAGGTAAAACTTAGTTAAATCCAAAATTTGGTTGGATGCTATTCAAAGATGGTCTGCAATGCCCTAAAGTATCAATAGACAGACAGACAGACGAACAGGGCTAAAACGCCTCAGCTCGTCGTCCTGGTAAAGAATATATATACTTTATGGGGTCTGCCGCGCCTCCTTCTGCCTGTTACATACTTTTTTCAAAATCATTATATTCTGATTTTCCATTTTCAATGTTCAAGGTTCAGGGTATAAAAATATATACGAATATATACATAGACATATATATTTCGAGACAGGACGTTGCTCGTTGCCCCACGCAGCCCATTAGTTGCACTAGAAGAGAGGAATTTCCGTCTCCCTGTCAGTGGCTCAAATTTTCACATACAGCAATGCTTGGAGTGAATCTACCAGCAGGAGATTGTGTAAGCGTGGACCCTCTATGCGCTGTGGCTGGGTGTGATGGTAATGGATCAGCTGAAGGTTCATGTTGTCCAAACTCTCGAACAGAAGCTGCATTATGTTGCGATAGAAATTCATCGGATTGGGTCGACGGCACGAGATGATAAACATAAAGGATGGAGCGACTCGCTGGTAAGACATGTAAGGCGCTCGCCACAAATTGATTGATGGACGCCGCTTGCGTCTGGGCACCCTTGTACTCCACCGACTCAAAGTGGAGCAGATTGCTAATGTTCATTGAATCCTTTTATTTTATTTGAAATACGGTTTTATCTAAAAAATGCAATAAAGTTAAATGTGAGCCGGTATTCAAAATATAAAAAAAAAATAAATTGTATTTTGTTTATAAAAAGATAAATGCAAAATTTGGCGACTCTTGCCATAAAGATGTAAAAGATATGGTCAAAAAACTGAATCTCGATGAGGTTTTAAATCGAAATCTTTGAAACGAAAAAAGTTATCAAATATCTGAAATAATCTCGATACGCGCGCTGTATACAAGCTAATTCGTGTAAACTTTCAAGTCTCTAGCATTTTAGGTTCTGAGATCGACGCGTTCATACATACGGACAGTGCTATACCAACCCAACTCGTCGTGCTGATCAAGATTATATACATATACTTTTTATGGTCGGACATGCTTCCATCTGTGCGTAGCAAACTTTTGAAAAAAAAATTAATATACCCTTTTTACAAGTGTATAAAAATCAATAGTTAATTTATACATATGTATGTATATATGTATATGTACACATCGAGTTAGACTTAATCACGCCTATCACTAAACTTACAAAGCTCTCTAGATTTTGATTTCAAACAATGTCCAGCCAAATAATGGGGAATATCAATGGCGTCCGAGCGTTAAGCATATGGATGGAGAAATGGTGGAACAGCAGCATTGTGACATCGCGCAAACAGGTGCAGAAATTTGAGAACTCACGTTAACATAGTCAAATAGTTATCGATCTAAATGGATTCAAGTGTACTGCCTGGATACGTGGAAATTCAGACTTAAGCTAATTTATAATTATAGTATAAATAATAGTTGAATTTCCAAAGTTGATAGCGGCTCATACTGGCATCGATACATTACAGTGCATGCAAAGTATCGTTTCAGTATTTTTTGCGGTAAAATTGTTATCGCTCAAACAGCTGATCGTGTTTAGCGTTGCTTACCAGCAATCGATATCTATAAGTTGGTCGTGAACATCCCTAGATAGCGCAACTCAAGACTGACAAAAAACGCTGTTTTTGGAGACAGATCAAACGGCGGTAGGCAAGCGCGGACCGCAACGCATCGAAAGCCAACAATTAAAATAAACAACCAGCTTATTGTGTTTGCCTTAAAATCGCGTCGAGTGCAACGATTTTACAAAAACGAGCTGTCAACGTCATTGCAAGCAGAACAACCCTCGCGTCATGCAAGCAACATAAGCTATATAATAAACAGTTGTGTTCTTCAGCAGCGGTGGTGGTGGTGTTGGCCGCATAGCAGCGATGCAGCAGCAATAACAAAATCAAAATTACCCGTTTGCTTTGTAGTTTTTGCGCGAAAAATTGATTTGAAAAAACAATATGTTTGCAGCATAAAGTTAAAAAAAGACGTAAGTTCAGTGTGCGTAATCTGTGTGACTGTTTTGAGCAATTGTAGAATAACAGATATATCTAAAGTTCATTTGAAAGCGCGTTGCACTATTTGCTAACTATAGCTGTACATTGTGTGTGAGAGAGTATCGTCTTTTTTTTCTTCTGGCATGCATGTGCGTTCTCTCTCTTACTCCCTTTTTGTGTGTGTGTGTGTGTATATGTATGTGTATGCAGCTGGTCATTCGTTCAGCTGCTGCTCTCTGTTTAGCTCTAGCAGTGCGTGCGGTAGTTTATATGTGTGCGTGGGTATGTGTGTTTGTAAGTGCACAATAAGCCAAACAGCAAACCTTAATTACCGCAAATTGTTAAATTAAATATTTAGTGAGCAGCAACCGCTACTAAATCTATTGTTGCCTCTCTGTCGCCCTGGACCATTTGACTTGGGGAGTGTCCTTGACATGATTACGTTCTGTTACGACTTTGCACTTTCAGCAAAAGGGGGACCGCTCGTCTCTCTTTACGTGTGTGTGTCTATCGATTACTGCCTGCTGCTCATGTTTCCCGCACCAACCGTTGCTCGTGCTGTCGCTATCACATAAAAAGGGGTGGCATATTATATTAGTTCTCTTTATGCTTATTTTTGTCTATGTTGTCATCGAACATGTGAATAGTTTTTTCACAGCGCTGCTGATAACCAACCGCAGCAGCAGCCGGATGCGGTGTGCGGCTTATTTTCTTCTTTTTTTTTTTTTTTTTTTTTTTGTAAATTGTCATCCTTTCTCTCTACCCTTCTGGATTCCCGCTTACTCACGATTATTTATAGCCGCCAAAGTTCAATTGCAGCGTCTATCGCTGTGGGAGCCGCAGCTGTGCCCCAGCCGGTGGTACTCTGTTTCGTGGCATTATCTCAGTCTTTTTTTTGTGACAACTTTTCCTGACCTTCAGCTCCGAATAAAGCAACAAACAGTCACCGCTAGACCTTTGTTTAGCCTCCAAAAATGACGAATTTCATAGTCCCACGATTTTGAGCATGATTTTCATACAAAATCCGTTCCCGTGGCGCACGCTCCCTGGGCCGGACGCGGACACGATTTTTTTAAAAAAATATTTTTAAACAAAACATCTCTCGCAGGCGGACAAAAAACACTTTTTAATAGATTAAGTTTGATTTCAAAATTAGGAAAAGACAATTTTGAAGATTTTTTAAAACAACATTAAAATTAATATTACTAGTCAAAGTTATATTATACATTGAACTAAGCGATTGAGATCAAGATATTATTGCACAGCCAATTCTTTCCCGTAGGCGGACAAAACAAGTAAGAAAGCTCTAGTCGGGTCTGCCCGACTACGAGATCCCCTGAACCAAGTCCGAGCTGATGTTTTAAACAACCTAGCTTACATCTTTTATCTATACATATTACCTCTGCGCGCAAATACACATGCACACATACACACAGGCTCGCATATACACATGCACACATATACACATGCACACATATACACTTGCACACATATACACATGCACACATTTGTATACACATGCACACATATACATGCCATGCACACATAAGCACGCGCGCCGATTACTGCGTAGTTGATTTGAATGTATGTGTGCACACGTACAGGCTGCTGCCGCGTTCTTTTACAATGTTTCCTTTAATAACTTCTGTATTATTTAACGGATTTGAATGCAATTTTCTGCATTGAATGCTATTAATTTATTGAAAATACGGTTTTCACTAAAAAATTTGAAAAAATTAAATTGTGGCTTAGATAATTTTTTTTTTAATAAATTTTATTTGTGAAATGTGGAGCCGGTATCCAAAAATATAAAAATAGAAAATGTATTTTATTTACAAAAAGCTAGAAACAAAATTTGATAGCTGTAGCTAAAAATATGTAAAAGATATGGTCAAAAAACTGAATCTTGATAACGTTTTAAATCGATATCATTGAAACGGAAAAATTTATCGAATATCTAAAACAAACTCGATATGCGCGCTGTATACACAGACCATCATGCAAAATTTGAAGTCTCTAGCTCTTATATGTTCTGAGATCGACGCGTTCATACATACGGACGGACGGACAGACGGACAGGGCCAAATCGACTCAGCTCGTCGCCCTGATCAAGAATATATATACTTTATGGGGTCTGCCACGCCTCCTTCTGCCTGTTACATACTTTTTGCAAAACCATTATACCCTGATTTCCCATTTTCAATGGGTTCAGGGTATAAAAATGGAACCGTGGCTGTCCGTCCACGGGAGCTTTCACTGTATTTACTTTAAGTTTTTGGAATTGTGAATCTTCAGCTTAGCTTCCGACCCACTTATTATAAAACCTTTATATTATACTCTGTAAGCATTGATATAATTTGCATACTGTTGTTGTATCTCTTTGACTTAAAAATGATCTGCGCTTATAGACTGAGGTTCGAATCAGTGTTGCCAGCTACGGGACAAAAAAAAGGACAAACGGGTGAAAAAAGGGAAAACAGGACAAACATTTTTTAAAAGAGGACAGAAAACTGGACAAGAATATCTAAGTTTATAAATTAAACTTTTATTATATATACATGTATTTTTAAAGTGATTTCGAAGCATTGTCAATAGTATCGTCGCCGGTGACACATGATTCAATATAATTTTGATCTGTGCCCACTTGTTTTAAGTATTTTTCTGGCACATCGCCAAAGCTCGATATACAGTTGAATCCCGATAATTCGAAATCTCAAGTGGATCAATTTTATTACGAATTACACGAATCACATTTATTTCGAATTACACAGAAATTCGAACGAATTTTTTTTAAGGGGATCTCGCAGTCGAGCAGTCCCGACTAGAGCGTTCTTACATGCTTTGGTTAAGTTTTGGGGTGTATCCGATCGCTTTGCTTTGAACTGGACAAAAAATAAAAGCTTTGGTGATGCAACATGTGCTCAAGTCACCCCAAGCCGCTGGCCCTGGTAGCCTATACCATCTTCTACCCGCCTTCTTTCGCCCTCTTGTGGGACTTGTTGCTTATCGAGTCATAGCTGGACGCGACATGTTCGAACAGGCAAGACCCTGGGATTGACTCATTTAACATTTGTGCCCGCATTGTTTATGTTTGTGCTGCGATAAGGCCTTATCAGCGCTATGCAGGGAACGCGGCTTTCGTCTGAACCACCCTAACGATATATAGATATATATGTACATGTATATGTATATAATAAATATATAAATAATGACGTATACATGTGGCAAGTACCTGCACTTAGCAACAACTACCTGTCACAGACTTAAATGTCAAAGTCTTTGACTTTGTCAAGTCAGTCAGTTGATGTTTGTCTACGTAGCCAGTTCAATAAATTCTATATTTATATATACATTTATAGATAATTATAAATATATATATATATACATATAAGCGGATTTATATATATGTGTATATATGTAAATTTAATAACTGTATATATATATTTTTGTATATTTTGTATAGAATCTTTCAAAAAATCTATTTTACTAAAATTGAAAGCTGGCCCAAAAGACGTGCACTGTATATGTTAGTGTATATGCCTGTCTGTCCGTTTGTTTTCATTTGTGAGTCTGTGGGCAAACGCGGAAGTGCTTCAAGCTTATTGCATTTCACGCTGCACTGGGTATGTACATATAAGACCGCCCTCCCCCAGGCAACAAGCAACAGTTAACGCCCATTAACTAATTACCAGTAAACACGGCAAGTGGACAGCTCTACCAAATGGTGTGCCAACCCGTGCCAACACTTGAATCAAAAACCTGGCGTTTAAGTTTGGGCAGAACGCGACTTCAATAGATGGCCAGCTTCTCAGTATGCGCGACGCATGCGTTGGGCATAACATTCGAACAACATGACAGTCGTTACAAATGGACAGCAGAGGCACAGAAACATACAGACGCATAAACACCCTATTTATTGTGGGCTCCATATGTGAATAATACACCCACCAGCCTATTGGCAATGCCAGTTATAGCCAGCAAAAAACCTGGCGAAAACTAGCTGCCGCTCAATGTCACCCTCTGTCTCGCTCTGCTTGATCAACATTTCTCTCTCTTTTTCGCTATTTGGCGAAATCGTTAAAGCCAAGAACAACGTTGTGCACCCCGCTGATAGTTGTTGATTAATGAGCTGCCTTGCAAACTGTCGACCGAAAAATAAATTACAATTTTATTTAAATTTGTGTACTGTCACGGCAATATACCCTGTACAAATTTATCAAGCTAAAGTTTAAAGTAAAAGCCAATTTACAAGCCGTTAGCTTGTCTTTAAGTTCTTAAATGTTATTTTAAAAAATATATAGGTCAAAATATATCTAACTCTGTATGTAGGGTAAGCGACCTACCTTTACGAATCTTAGCAAATATCACATGCTTAAACTTAAGCACACCAACATGCCAAAATGCAGCTTCATATGCCTAACAGACAGCTAGTTATGTAATGATTTCTAAACTTTAAAATATTTATGTATATTAATATGCATTCAAATACGCATATACAGGGTATATGTATAAGACAAAAGAACAGACGCAAAACATTTAAATCAATTCAAATTAACTCTAACATAATATCTACCTCTCTCCTTCTCTCTTCTTACAGCTCACCGGATCGACATAGCTATATATCTCCCAGATATATAAATATACATATATGTATATGAACACACACTTGTAATACCTATCTATAAACATATATATATATATATATTTTGTACAACTCGGCAATACCAAAGTGAAAACCACTAGAACACGAAGAAGAAAAATCACCAGCAGGCAAAAAAGACGAAGCTAAAGCAAAAGTCGTGAAGGCTTGTTACTCTTTAGTTACCAATTTTTTTTTGGTATATAACGAAATTTTCTTTTGGCATTTTGTTGTTGAATTGTTTAAAAAGCAACAAAATTATAAATAACTATTCAATTTTTTTTTTGGAATTTTTTTTTTTTGATTTTGGCCTAAAACGCGAATTGTGTGAACGTTGTATTGTGCTCCAGCTCCAAACACTAAATCAAACCAAACCGGGACAATATCAAATAGCCTTAGTAAAAAAGAGATACTCCACAATGTTTAGCCCGGAGTTCGAGAAACGCATCTTGAAGCATTGCAGTCCCGTGGCCAGAAATCTATTCGATAATCTGGAATCGTCGACGACGCCAACATCGCTGGATCGTTTTATACCCTGCAGGTGAGTGAACCCTTACGATAAGTTCCCATCCCAGAAATCCACATGGCAAGCGGTTAGTTTTTGTGCTACGTCACCGTTTCCGCTGACGAGCAACATCAACAACCAGAAGCAGTTACAAAAGCATAACCATAAACAACAACTACAACGGGCGTACTTTCTCTCCATTTTCCACCTTGATCGTGGAATCGTAAGCAGCGCCAACACCCAAACACGACAATTAGTGTCTAGTATCAATGTTTTCCTTCTGCGCCTCCCCCGCTTGCTGCTAATGAGCTTGCTTCATATATATACAAACACACAAATAAATAGATACTTTTGTATATGTGTATCGTTTGGCTCTGTCTGTGTATAGAATTACACTTCCGCATCTTTCATTTACACCAACATTTTCTTTATTATTTTGTTGCTTAACGTTTTTCTAACGTCTCTGACATTTCGTCAATTTTTAGACTCTGTTCCCAAAGGGAAAAAGAGTCTATTGGATTTGTGCAATGTCCGTCTTGCGCCTTGAACGCGCAGCATTTGGACACTATAGAAGCTAGAGAGTTGTAATTTGGAATATATACTCGTGTGTATCCGCGTCAGATCAAGTTTGAGTATTTTTCCGATACGCCCACAGGGGGCGTGGCAAATCGGGAAATGCTATATCTATTAAGATTAAAACGCTGTTATTTTAGTCAATATTGCAGTCTAAGAAATGGGATTTAGAATATATATTCGTGTACACGACGCGGACGTTTTAAGATATAGATTATATATCTACGCCCATTGTGGGCGTGGCAAATCGGATAAAACTATATCTTCTACAGTTTTGAAGCTAGAGCATCCAAATTTGGCATGTGGGTTACTGTTGACCTTCCCTTAAGTTAGATCAAAAAGTTATATATCTACGCCCCCTGGGGGCGTGCCAAATCGGGAATATATATATTGCGATTTGTATAAATCCTATAATATTCTGAGCGTTATAAGAGCTAGAGATTTGAAATTTGGAATACATGTGCCTGTAGATCACCCGGAATCAAAAATATATATTATAGATATTTACGCCCATTAAGGGTGTGGCAAATCGGATAAAACTGTATCTCCTACAGTTTTGGAGCTAGAGCTTCCAAATTTTGCATGTGGGATACTGTTGACCTCCTCTTAAGATAAATTAAAAGTTATGTATCCATGTCTTCTGGGGGCGTGGCAAATCGGGAATTACTATATCTTTTACTAAAACCGTGATAATTTCGGCAATATTGCCGTCAAAGAGTTGGGACTTGGAATATATATACTAGTATCCTACCTCTACCCAAAAATATATGTTATATATAGCTACGCCCATTTGGGGCGTGGCAAATAGGGTAGAACTGTATCTCCTACAGTCTTAGACGTAAAGCATCCAAATTTGACATGTGGGTTACTGTTCATGAAATTTAAATTTACGAAAAAAAAAAAAATAATAATCATAATGTAAGCCTCCGTAAAACAAATTCTAGTTGACCTAACTGGGGATTGAAGCAGGGTCTTCGCTACCACAACGCAAGTCTGTTTAAGCAAATCAACACACCATCAAACTCAATTTGGCGCATTGTCGCGAAAGAGACGCCGTGGTGTAGTGGGTAGAGTCGCTGGCATGCGAAGCGCGTGACCCAGGTTCGATTCCCATCGCTGCCGCGTGATATTATCATTTAATAAAATGTTTTTATACCCTGAACCCATTGAAAATGGGAAATCAGGGTATAGTGGTTTTGCAAAAAGTATGTAACAGGCAGAAGGAGGCGTGGCAAACCCCACAAAGTATATATATTCTTGATCAGGGCGACGAGCTGAGTCGATTTGGCCCTGTCCGTCTGTCCGTATGTATGAACGCGTCGATCTCAGAACATATAAGAGCTAGAGACTTCAAATTTTGCATGATGGTCTATGTATACTGCGAAAATATCGAGTTTGTTTTAGATATTCGATAACTTTTTCCGTTTCAATGATATCGATTTAAAACGTTATCAAGATTCAGTTTTTTGACCATATCTTTTACATATTTTTAGCTACAGCTATCAAATTTTGTTTCTAGCTTTTTGTAAATAAAATACATTTTCTATTTTTATATTTTTGGATACCGGCTCCACATTTCACATAAAAAATTTATTAAAAAAAAAATTATCAAAGCCACAATTTAATTCTTTTTTAAATTTTTTAGTGAAAACCGTATTTTTAATAAATTAATCGCATCCAATGCAGAAAATTGCATTCAAATCCGTTAAGTAATACAGAATTTATTAAAGGAAACATTGTAAAAGCACGCAGCAGCGGCCTGTACGTGTGCACACATACATTCAAATCAATTACGCAGTAATCGGCGCGCGTGCTTCTGTGTGCATGTGTATACAAATGTGTGCATGTGTATACAAATGTGTACATGTGTATATGTGTGCAAGTGTATATGTGTGCATATGTATATGTGTGCATGTGTATATGCGTGCCTGTGTGTATGTGTGCATGTGTATTTGAGCGCAAAGGTAATATGTATAGATAAAAGATGTAAGCTAGGTTGTTTAAAACATCAGCTCGGACTTGGTTCAGGGGATCTCGTAGTCGGGCAGACCCGACTAGAGCTTTCTTACTTGTTTCTTATGTGGGGGTGGTGTACACGAGTATTGTCACATTGTCACAAAACCATTATACCCTAAAATCCCATTTTCAATGGGTTCAGGGTATAACAAGTAAGAAAGCTCTAGTCGGGTCTGCCCGACTACGAGATCCCCTGAACCAAGTCCGAGCTGATGTTTTAAACAACCTAGCTTACATATTTTATCTATACATATTACCTCCGCGCCCATATACACATGCACACATACACACATGCACACATATACACATGCACACATTTGTATACACATGCACACATATACATACCATGCACACAGAAACGCGCGCAGATTACTGCGTAGTTGATTTGAATGTATGTGTGCACACGTACAGGCTGCTGCCGCTGCTTTTACAATGTTTCCTTTAATAACTTCTGTATTACTTAACGGATTTGAATGCAAATTTCTGCATTGAATGCTATTAATTTATTGAAAATACGGTTTTCACTATTGAATTGTGGCTTTGATAATTTTTTTTTAAATAAATTTTTTTTGTAAAATGTGGAGCCGGTATCCAAAATATGAAAAAATAGAAAATGTATTTTATTTATAAAAAGCTAAAAACAAACATTTGGTAGCTGTAGCTAAAAATATGTAAAAGATATGGTAAAAAAACTGAATCTTGATAACGTTTTAAATCGATATCATTGAAACGGAATAATTTACCGAATATCTAAAACAAACTCGATATTTTCGATGTATACACAGACCATCATGCAAAATTTGAAGTCTCTAGCTCTTATAGGTTTTGAGATCGACGCGTTCATACATACGGACAGACGGACAGGGCCAAATCGACTCAGCTCGTCGCCCTGATCAAGAATATATATACTTTATGGGGTCTGCCACGCCTCCTTCTGCCTGTCACATACTTTTTGCAAAACCATTATACCCCTGATTTCCCATTTTCAATGGGTTCAGGGTATAAATATTTTGGTTATTCTTAACAGCCGTTGTTATCTCTCTCTTTACCTCTAGCAAGCAAGCGCCTGCTTGGCAGTGTGCCTCTGTGTCATCTGCTATCTTCCATTGAATTGTCCTTGTCCCCACCTCCCACCCTCTGGCTGTCTTTTACCTTGCGCGTTTATTTATGAAATTGATTTATTGTAGATGGAAGTAAGTGCTTCAAATGCGTTTGCCCTGAGGTTAAGTGTAAAGTGGTAAACGACGCAAGTTGCATTCGTAAACAGTTTGTTGTGCGTGCGTGTGTGTGTATGCATACAATGCAGTTCAAAAGCTGTGTATTTCCTCTCTAACAAAAATGTGTCGTTTTTATTATTATACCCTGAACCCATTGAAAATGGGAAATCAGGGTATAATGGTTTTGCAAACAGTATGTAACAGGCAGAAGGAGGGATGTCAGACGCCATAAGGTACATATATATATATTCTTGATCAGGACGACGAGCTGAGATGATTTAGCAATTGGCAAAAGCATGCGGCAGCACCGCCAAGCGCCCAGCATTTTGTGTGCATTCTTTGAATTTTATTAGTTTCGCAATTTCAATTAAGTTTAAATTCTGCCTGCTGCTACTTAAGTGGCGTCTTTGACTCTTATATCAAAGCAGCGGCGAGCGCGTATCGCCATCTATTTTTTATTTGGTGCATCTTGTCATTCGCCTATACGTGTGCACACAGATATTCATTATATATTATTAGGAAAGAGGCAGAGGTGTTGCGGTACAGTCGGTGGCTTGTTAAGCATGTGGACCGAGGATCGGATCCAGCTGAGAGCATTTTTTTTAATTTGTAATATTTTTGAAATTTTGCACGTATTATTGTAATATTTGTATACCCTGAACCCGTTGAAAATAGGAATTCAGGGTATAATAGTTTTGTGACAATGTATGTAACAGGCAGAAGGAGGCGTGGCAGACCCCATAAAGTATATATATTCTTGATCAGGACGACGAGCTGAGGCGATCTAGCCATGGCCACAAAAGCTACAGATTTGAAATTTGAAATATATATTCGTGTATACCATACGCAATACAAGTTTATTTCTTTTTTCGATAACTCAACCTATTTCCTTATTATCGATAACAATCGATATTTTGACTTTGTTTTTAAGCTATAACTTTAAGACCATAAAAGCTAGAGATACAAAATTTACTATGTAGGTTTCTGTGATGCAAATACAGATAATAAACTTTTTAAATTTTGGATACCTCCCCCCATTAGCCCCATAAGTGGAAAAAACGTATTTCAAATACTAGGGAGTTGGGATTTCTAATATATACTCCTTTAGATGTCAATATTATGTCCTAAAAATTGCATTAAGAAAGTAGATCTAGAACCGAAGATATTTGACAATCAATTTCTCATAATGCTGCCCTGAATGCAGCCCAAGCGCAGCCGCTAAATCATGTACACAGTAAGCGGCGCGCGTGCTTGTGTATGTATATGTGTGCGTGTGTGTGTTCGCGTAGAGGCTAATATGTAGAGATAAAAGATGTAAGCTAGATTGTTTAAAACACCGCCTCGGACTTGGTTCAGGGGATCTCGTAGTCTGGCAGACCCGACTAGAACGTTCTTACTTGTTATATTTTTATTTTTTTTTAGAAATTATTTTAGTTATACTTTTTAATTTTTTGTGTAAATATATTTATATGTGCATTCGTCTGTGTGAAAAGATGAAAGATCCAAAAAAAATTTAAGGGGATATAGTAGTCGGGCAGTCCCGACTAGAGTGTTCTTACTTGTTTCTTTCTGTTTTTTAGGGGAGGTTACAATTTTGTCATACTTGGCCGCCAATTTCATGGTAAATTCGCCAGGTTAGCTAATCATAAATCGCGAATCGTTGCGAATTTGTCAATTTGTGCAAATTTAGCAAATTTGACATTCAAAATATGAATTTCTGTTGCTGTTTTTTTGCACGTTGCACACGTTTTTAATGTTTTATGAGCAAAAATAATAACAATTGCCTTCCCCTTCCAGCATAGTGCTTGCATTACGTGGGCAGTCCGCCACATAAAGAGGAATTGGAGGGGGGAGGCGGCGACACCATGCACAGACACGAAGAGTGTTAAGAGTCATTGTGGTCCCCTTCACGCCAGACACACGGCGAACAATTGAATTTGAACGGCTTTAACTTTTACAATTGTTTTTGCTGTTATTGTAGATTGTATAAATAATTTATATTTTGGCAAATCTTTTTGCCATGCTTTGTGCCTAGGTTGCAAAAAAAAACCAGCCATGAGAAAAAGACACCAGTTAGAGAAAATGTCTATTAAGAGTGGTCCCGACTAGAAGTTGCCCTAGGTCTACAAGAAAGTTGTAAACTTAAATGATTCAACTCGGCGCTAGGAATGCAATAGCAAAGCGATAGATCGAAATATGTTGCAGAATATTTAACGAATTATGTAACCAGTCAGTTTGCTTGCCTTATAAGAGAAAACAAATGTATAAGAGTACATAGGACTCGAAATACTCGTGCTAGGTGGAAAAGCGAAAATTCAAAGTACTTAGGTGGATTACAGGGCTTATATAAGTAGTCTACAAGTTGAAAAATACATTAATAAGAACAAGTAAGAACGCTCTAGTCGGCACTGTCCGACTACGAGATCCCATGAGCCAAATCCAAGTGATGTGTCAAACAATCTACTTAACATAATAACATAATGGTCATAATCTGTATTTCTATCAAAGGAACTTACATAGCCAATTTGGAGTGTCTAGCTTTTATGGTATTTAGGTTATGGCTTAAAAACGAAGTCAAAATATCGATTTTTTCTATAACAAGTATATATAATGAGTTATCGAAAAAAAATAAACTTGCTCTGCTACCATATGCACAGGAATATATACACTCGCCAGAAAAACTATGCGTACAGGCTGAATGTGAGACTTAGATAGTGAATAAATATGATAAAAAATAGTTATATGATCAACATTGTATTTTTAAATGAATAACACATTAATTGCAAACATTTTCCATAATTTTTTATACTATTATATTGAATACCTATTTTTTTATATTTTAAACAAAAAAAAAAACAACGAATATTTAGTTAGAAAAAGTATGCGTACAAACTAAAAACCCACTGTATTTAAGCTTTGTGAGGAGCTTTAGCTTTTTCAATGGGTTCAGGGTGTAAAAAGCTCTAGTCGGGACTGCCCGACTACGAGATCCCCTGAACCTTTGTTCGAGTTTGCATTTTTACATACATACAGAACGATATGAATGCAACAGTAAAAACAAGAAAGAAAGCTCTAGTCGGGTCTGCCCGACTACGAGATCCCCTGAACCAAGTCCGAGCTGATGTTTTAAACAACCTAGCTTACATATTTTATCTATACATATTACCTCTGCGCTCATATACACATGCACACATACACACATGCACACATATACACATGCACACATTTGTATACACATGCACACATATACATACCATGCACACAGAAACGCGCGCAGATTACTGCGTAGTTGATTTGAATGTATGTGTGCACACGTACAGGCTGCTGCCGCGTGCTTTTACAATGTTTCCTTTAATAACTTCTGTATTACTTAACGGATTTGAATGCAAACTTCTGCATTGAATGCTATTAATTTATTGAAAATACGGTTTTCACTAAAAAATTTAAAAAAATTAAATTGTGGCTTTGATAATTTTTTTTTTTAATAAATTTTTTTTGTAAAATGTGGAGCCGGTATCCAAAATATGAAAAAATAGAAAATGTATTTTATTTATAAAAAGCTAAAAACAAAATTTGGTAGCTGTAGCTAAAAATATGTAAAAGATATGGTCAAAAAACTGAATCTTGATAACGATTTAAATCGATAACAGTGAAACGGAAAAATTTATCGAATATCTAAAACAAACTCGATATTTTCGCTGTATACACAGACCATCATGCAAAATTTGAAGTCTCTAGCTCTTATATGTTCTGAGATCGACGCGTTCATACATACGGACAGACGGACAGACGGACGGACGGACAGACGGACGGACGGACAGACGGACGGACAGGGCTAAATCGACTCAGCTCGTCACCCTGATCAAGAATATATATACTTTGTGGGGTCTGCCACGCCTCCTTCTGCCTGTTACATACTTTTTGCAAAACCATTATACCCTGATTTCCCATTTTCAATGGGTTCAGGGTATAAAAATTAGTTTTTTAACAATAAATGTTAGCAGCAGCGAGAATTGAAACATAACATAAACATAACACTACACTCTTCATATTGTTCTTACTGACAAATACGAATGAAACTGAAATTGCGATTGAACAAACAAAATTCAAAGAATAACGCATACATTTGAATGTATGTGTGCACACGTGTAGACTGTGTGCACAGTGTGCACTTCACACGTATTGGCGCTCGCTGCCGCGTGTTTTGTCAATGGATAAAATGTTTTGTTTCATAACTTCTATGTTACTAAACGGATATCAATAACATTTTCAGAGATGAATTCTTTCATTTTACTTAAATTACGGTTTTACTTAGAAAATTAAAAAAAAAATTAAATTGTGGCTGTAATAATTTTTTTTTTTAAATTGATTTTGTAAAATGTGGAGCCGGTATCCAAAATTTAAAAAAATAGAAAATGTATTTTATTTACAAAAAGCTAATTGCAAAATTTGGTGACTGTAGCTAAAAAGATGTAAAAGATATGGTCCTGAACTGAAAACTGAATCTTGATAACGTATTTAATCGATATCATTGAAACGGAAAAATGTATCGAATATCAAAAACAAACTCGATATGCGCGCTGTATACATGGACCTTCGTGCAAAATTTCAAGGCTCTAGATCGACGCGTTCATACATACGGACAGACAGACGGACAGGACCAAATCGACTCAGCTCGTCGCCCTGATGAAGAATATACATATATACTTTGTGGGGTCTGCCACGCTTCCTTCTGCCTGTTACATACTTTTTGCAAAACCATTTTATCCTGATTTCAGGGTATAACAAGTAAGAAAATTTGAAATTTTCAGGACATATTAGTGACATCTAATATAGACATATGCGAAATCCCAACTCCCTAGTATTTGAAATACGTTTTTTCCACTTATGGACGTTATAATATATTATATATATAACTTTAATTATCTGTATTTGCATCACAGAAACCTACATAGTAAATTTGGTATCTCTAGCTATTATGGTCTTTAAGTTATAGCTTAAAAACAAAGACAAAATATCGATTTTTTTCGATAATGAGGAAATATGATGAGCTATAAAAAAAAAATAAACTTGTACTGCGTGTGGTATACACGAATATATATTTAAAATTTCAAATCTCTAGCTTTTGTGGTTTACAAGATCGCTGCGTTCATACGGAGGACAGACGGAAATGGCTAGATCGAGTCAGCTCGTCTTCCTGATTACGAATATATTATGGGATCTGCCACACCTCCTTATGCCTATTACATTCATTGTCACAAAACCATTATACCTTAAAATCCCATTTTCAATGGGTTCAGGGTATAAAAAGGAAAATCTCAACTTTTCCGCTTTCATTTACATTAATTGCAATTATTATAATAAACATATAAAATGTAAAGATTTGCTTCAATCTAATCCCATCTCTCCCTCCAACTTCTTATTCTCGATTTACGCTGCAGGGCGCACAACAATTGGCAAACGAGCTTTGCGTCCATTAACAAGTCGAACGATAATTCGCCGCAGACAAGCAAGAAGCAAAGAGATTGTGGAGAAACAGCACGCGATAGTCTGGCCTATTCGTGCCTGTTAAAGAACGAGCTCCTTGGGTCGGCCATAGACGATGTAAAGACCGCCGGGGAGGAGCGTAACGAAAACTCATATACGCCAGCGGCCAAGCGCAGCCTCTTCAAATATCAATCACCCACCAAACAGGTAAAATTTCTTATTTATTTAGCATACCTACTCCCCCTTCTCTCAACTCCCTTTAGAGTCGAGTCGGCGGCAGTTGTGAGATACTTCCACATATTGTATTAATTGAGTTAGCAGCCAGTCTTATCATTTTTTTTGTATATTTAATTGAGACTTCTTTTGTAAGGTGGCGATGCGTCTGAGTGGACTACGAGTTGAATGCACTGCAGAGCAGGTCATGAACTCAATGTCTAAAGTCTTTTTGAGATTGTGGGAAAAACGAAACATGTCAATAAAACTCATTGTGTCCAGATAAAGGACTGACTAAACATTTCATTATACATAAATCCTCCAATATTTTGGACGCTGTTAAAGCCAGAGACTTGAAACTTAAAACATATATTTGTATCAACCATCCCTAGAAAAAAAGATAAAGAATATATATCTACGCCCATTAGGGGCGTGGAAAATCGGAAAAAACTATATCTTCTACAATTTTACACCTAGAGTTGCAAAAATTGACACAGACGTTAGGCTTGACCGTTTCAACAAAATTATGAAAAATTATATATATCCGCCTCTTGGGGGCGTGCCAAATCGCAGAAAACTATATCTTCCAAAGTCTTATAGGTACAGCTTCAAAATTTGATATATAGGTTACTGTTTATCTCCTTAATAGATTGCCCAAAATTGATATATATCCAATTGATGGGGGCGCAACAAATCAGAATAAACTGTATCTATATCCTTTGTAATTGCAAGGGTATTACCAAACTTCGGCATGGCCGAAGTTAGCCCATCCCTCTAGTTTGGACATAATATTGACATCTAGAGGTGTATATATACGAAATCCCAACTCCCTAGTATTTAAAATACGTTTTTTCCACTTATGGGGCTAATGGGCGGAGGTATCCAAAATTGTGTCTCTAGGTATTATGGTCTAAAAGTTATAGCTTAAAAACAAAGTCAAAATATCGATTGTTATCGATAATAAGGTAATAGGATGAGTTATCGAAAAAAATAATAAACTTGTACTGCGTATGGTATACAAGAATATATATCTAAAATCTCAAATCTCTAGCTTTTGTGGTTTACGAGATCACTGCGTTCATACGGACGGACAGACGGATATGGCTAGATCGACTCAGCTCGTCGTCCTGATCAAGAATATATATACTTTATGGGGTCCGCCTCGCCTTCTTCTGCCTGTTACATACATTGTCACAAAACCATTATACCCTGAATTCCCATTTTTAATGGGTTCAGGGTATAAAAATT
Source organism: Drosophila gaucha (assembly GCA_035045545.1). NCBI lineage: Eukaryota > Metazoa > Arthropoda > Insecta > Diptera > Drosophilidae > Drosophila > Drosophila gaucha. Next base: position 28,176 of record JAWNOY010000290.1, read on the forward strand.
CCCATTTTAAATGGGTTCAGGGTATAAAAAGAGTTTTGAATAGTTGAGACTTTAAATTCTTCCATTTACAGCTATAGCTAATAAATTTTGTTGATAGTCGCAAATATGTAGCATAACATTAAATTCACAAATAATGTTTCAACCTTAAAAACAATAAGGGCTGGAGCTAAAAATGTTGGTATATAGTTGCAGGCAAGCACAAAACTACACAAAATATTTTTATTTCGAAAACGCAAAGACCGAGAGCTAGAAAATTTGGCGTTGTTACAAAATCATATGAAGCCTAAAACTGAAATATGCAAATGTATTGAAATCGGGTTTCAACAATAAATTATATTATAATATTATATTAATTAGACAACCTATCACATCAGATATGGAATAGCAGCCCACGTATTCAACTGTATTTTCTTTGTTAAGCAGCTGGCGCATAATTCAATAATTTGTGGGTGAAGGGGAGGGTCTGCTACTGTCTATCCAATTTACTGTCTGCGTACGTATGGCCAATATCTTGGGCCATTATTTATGGCAACTACATTGCGGCCACACATAATTGAATTATATATGATTTGTTATGACCTGGGCCCCTAAAAAAAACAAAAAAAAACGTCTTGGCCATGTTTGACTGCTTAGATACCCGCACCTCCCCCGCATCCGCTCTCCCACTGCGGGGAGTGCTCACTGTTTTTTGTTAATTGTGTAGGCGTGATGTAGATGAATGGCCGCTGATTGAGGCGACAATTTTCATAGGTTTTGGGCCTCTGGTTTGGATACCACTCGCAAAACGAAAACTTGAGCTCATTAATCAAATACCCAAAAGGCCACGCCAAATTTGTATACCCTGTAATCAGTGTGCATAAAAATAACAGGTTGTATTATTATGTTCTATCTCAGCATTTACCCCCATTCCGCTGTAAAAATACACAGTTTATTAATATCGATTTTGAAGAGTGTTTTTTTTTTCAATTAAAAAAAAAACAGGCGAAATTTTATATCTAGTTTAAAAGAAAACGAAGAGAAATTGATTTCCTTTAACTTATTGCAGGGTATTACCGAGTCGAATGCTAGTGATTTGCGCTGTCAACTTTTTGTGAGGTTTGCTGCCAAATAAATATGGCTAGAAAATGGCATGTTAATGGAGCTGCCGCTGCTGCTGCCGGGCACTTGCTTCTACTCATGTGTGTTCCCCTTCCGAGGTACCCCTTGTTCCGTACAGCTGGTTGCCCGAAGTCACGATCTCGATGTGTGCCGTTCTCTGGGTTATTCATTGCGTGCGCTTATTGACTCAAGTGTCGTTTTAGACCACTGCAGTAGTTGTGCAAATGAGCCGCAGACGCAATTCCTCCGCCTCGGGCTCGCAGCTCGAATCACAGAATATGAGGCTTTGTACTTTGTTATTGTCGTTGTTGTTGTTGCTACTTTTGTTTGACTGGCAACTGGCAATATGTCAACTGTCAAATATTAGTCAAAGCAAAAGCGTTGGCCACTTGGAGACGTGCGGCTTTCGATGCAGCAATTGAGAGAGCATAAATCTGATAAGCGCGTAAAACTGTGAAACTGTGAAAGATATATTTTATACAGATTTCCCATTCCCCAAATGGGCTTAGAATGGGAACTTGACGCGGGTATGCACGAGTGTATGTTTCAAATTTGAATTCACTAGCTTCAAGGGGTGGAAATGCTGCTCGTTCACACAGTCACAGAGAGAGATGGACAGCACGACGGACATTCACTTCGTGAACGAGTATAAAAACCGCTGTCCCCGCAGCGCCAGCAGCAGTGACAAGTGGAAACAGTTGAGTAAAATAGAAATAACAACAAAATATAAACGTTCAAATATTTGAAAACCAACTAAGAACCGGCTGTACCAGCGACGACAACAACTGCGAACAAATCAAAGTGTGTTAACCCCAAATCGAGGTGAACCGATCCCGTCCACAAGCGAGTAAGGGGGGGAATGAAAGAAAAAGAGCTTAGTATATAATAAAGTAATTTTTCATATACAAATACATGACCAAAGAGCTTACATAAAACCGGTTTACAGAGATTAATAGGCAAATACAATTAATAGATTATTAGCTTTTAGATAGATAAATAAACCATAAGCTAGACAAATAGATAGAAAGGTAAATATAAAGATTGAAAAAAAATGTTAATTGGAAACCAAGATCAACATTTGTCATACTCTGAAATATATATTTGAACAAATTAATATATGAGAAAAGATCAAATTCAAAATAAACACTTCAATTAAAAGTAAACAAGTAACGAGTAAAAACGTTATAGTCGGGACTGCCCGACTAGGAGATCCCCTGAACCTTTGTTCGAGTTTGCATTTGTACATATATACAAACAGATGACATGAATGCAAAAAAAAATTTTAGTTAAAACAAACATGCGCGCTGTATACAAGCACCTTCGTGTAAAATTTTAAATCTCTAGCTCTGATAGGTTCTGAGATCGACGCGTTCATACGGAAGGACAGACAGACACCCGGACAGGGCTAAATCGACTCAGCTCGTCGCTCTGATCAAGAATATATATACTTTATGGGGTCTGCCACGCCTTCTGCCTGTTACATACTTTTTGCAAAACCATTTCCCATTTTCAATGGGTTCAGGGTAAAAAAAAAACATTTTTCAAAATATAGCTCCTCGATTCTAATGAGATGAAGACTATGTTTAAAATCCCATTATATATATGTATATTTGATAATGAATGCTTTTTCACAGAAGCATGAGTCACCTGATTGTTTTATCATTTTTTTTGTAGGGCTTTTCCTTTAGCCAAATGTTAGTTCGTATCTATATTTGTAATTCTAAATTGAATGAAAGAGGAATGTTTACAAAAATAAAACCATAAACCAGCTACGTGCAAAGCGGGTACAGCTTTTAGCCAACGCCTTATCTTCTCTGTTACATTGCTGCAGTTGAGTCTGGCTCCCTTTTGCGAATATTCATAATTTATTTATTGTTTTCTGATTAAATGGGGTTTTTACTTTTCCGCGCGCTTTAAAAATCTGTTTTCGAGATCGCTAAGCCGTTGCCAATTATATGGCCCTAACAGAAAAATATAAAGGAAATAATATAAACAAGTAAGAAAGCTCTAGTCGGGTCTGCCCGACTACGAGATCCCCTGAACCAAGTCCGAGCTGATGTTTTAAACAACCTAGCTTACATCTTTTATCTATACATATTACCTCTGCGCGCATATACACATGCACACATACACACAGGCACGCATATACACAAGCACACATATACACATGCACACAAATACACGTGCACACATATACACATTCACACATATACACATGCACACAGAAGCACGCGCGCCGATTACTGCGTAGTTGATTTAAATGTGTGTGTGCACACGTACAGGCTGCTGCCGCGTGCTTTTACAATGTTTTCTTTAATAACTTCTGTATTGCTTAACGGATTTGAATGCAATTATTGAAAATACGGTTTTCACTACAAAAATTTAAAAAAATTAAATTGTGGCTTTGATAATTTTTTTTTTAATAAATTTTTTTGCGTAAATGTGGAGCCGGTATCCAAAATATGAAAAAATAGAAAGTGTATATTATTTACAAAAGCTAAAAACAAAATTTGGTAGCTGTAGCTAAAAATATGTAAAAGATATGGTAAAAAAACTGAATCTTGATAACGTTTTAAATCGATATCATTGAAACGGAATAATTTACCGAATATCTAAAACAAACTCGATATTTTCGATGTATACACAGACCATCATGCAAAATTTGAAGTCTCTAGCTCTTATAGGTTCTGCGATCGACGCGTTCATACATACGGACAGACGGACAGGGCCAAATCTTATATATATATGGGGTCTGCCACGCCTCCTTCTGCCTGTTACATACTTTTTGCAAAACCATTATACCCTGATTTCCCATTTTCAATGGGTTCAGGGTATAAAAAACCGTCGCTTTTTAAAAGCTTGTGCACCTGTTTGGTCAACTTTTATAGAATTGTAGAAGACTCTTCCCCGCCTCACTTGTTTGTTTTATTGTTATTAATTTATGCAGCAGACATTTGCATTAGCATAAAATTAAGCTGGCTTTTAAGCGTGGCCAGACTGGTCATCTTAGTCAGCCCGGCTAATTTAGTGATTCAATTGTGGGGCCAGTTCTATAGAAGCGGACAGGTTCAACAAAACTCAAAGCCGTTCGGTTTCCCATTATCAAGATCATTGAACTTCACATTTATGGCTTGTCCTCTACCCCATCTCATCACCATTTTACCTCCTGCGTTTATCTTGATTCATCTGCTTCTGCCGCTGCTGGTTGTCTGTTTGTTTACCTAATTTATAACAATAAGTGCCGGCCGGCAACTTAGCCCTTATTCCATTGCCATAATTCACTCCCCTTTCATTACGCCTACGCTACGCCTTCCATTTGATTCCATTTCGCCCCATTCAATATCCGGTTTGTTACGTTTTCAATATCTAACAAACTTTTACTACATTGGCTGTTATCGCAATTTTGAACTCTCTAGTCGGGACTGCCCGATCATGTCCGAGATGGTGTTTCTTCAAACAATCTAGCTACAAGCTTCATCTGAAAACACCACGGTATTCCATTCTTTCTACCATACCATACTACCATCATATTATCTCGAGCAAAGACTTAACGAGAATCTTTACGGTGGTAAACACGTTTGCTTTTCCCCAATTTTTTCACCAATTTGCCTGTACCTTACGTAACACTCCTTATAAACAATTATTTTGCCTTTTTCGACATCAGATACTGCTCTACCGCGGCTCATAGTACATTTTTTTACCCCTGAACCCATTGAAAATGGAAAATCAGGGTATAATGAGTTTGTTAAAAAAAATGTATGAAACAGGCAGAAGGAGGCGTGGCAGACCCCATAAAGTATATATATTGTTGATCAGGACGACGAGCTGAGGCGTTTAAACCCTGTTCGTCTGTCTGTCTGTCATCCGCCTGTCTGTCTGTACATATATATGAACGCGTCGATCTCAGAACCTATAAGAGCTGAGACTTAAAATTTGCACGAAGGTCCTTGTATATAGCGCGCATATCAAGTTTGTTTCTGCCATTCGATAACATTTCCTGTTTCCATGATATCGATTTAAAACGTTATCGAAATTCAGTTTTTGGACCATATCCTTACCGTATTTTTGGCAAGAGTCACCAAATTTTGCATTTAGCTTTTTATAAATAAAATACAATTTTTTTTTATATTTTGGATACCGGCTCCACATTTTACAAAATCAATTTGTTAAAAAAAAAAAAAATAATAAAGACACAATTTAATTTTTAAAGTAAAATCGTATTTGAAAATTTGATAAAAATCCATGTTAAATAGTAACATTAAAACCGTTATGAAAGAAAATATTTTGTCAACCGGCAGAAGCACGCGGCAGCGAGCGCCAATACGTGCGCAGTGCAAAAACAAATTATTTCTTTTACTGTTGCATTCATATCTTTCTGTTTGTATGTAAAAATGCTAACTCGAACAAAGGTTCAGCGGATCTCGTAGTCGGGCAGTCCCGACTAGAGCTTTTTACACCCTGAACCCATTGAAAATGGGATTTCAGGGTATAATGGTTTTGTGGCAATGTATGTAACAGTCAGAAGGAGGCGTGGCAGACCCCATAAAATATATATATTCTTGATCATGACGACGAGCTGAGTCGATCTAGCCATGTCCGTCTGTTCGTCCGTATGAACGCAGTCATCTCGTAAACCACAAAAGCTGGAGATTTGAAATTGTAGATGTATATTCTTGTATACCATACGCAGTACAAGTTTTTTTTTTTCGATAACTCATATTTCCTTAATATCGATAACAATCGATATTTTGACTTTGTTTTTAAGCTATAACTTAAAGACCATAATAACTAGAGATACCAAATTGAATATGTAGGTTTCTGTGATGCAAATACAGATAATAAACTTTTTGAATTTTAGATACCTCCCCATTACCCTCATAAGTGGGAAAAAACGTATTTCAAATACTAGGGAGTGTGTGTGTGCACGCAGAGTGTGATATGTACAGATAAAAGATCTAAGCTAGATTGTTTAAAACTCCGCCTCGGACTTGGTTCGGGGGATCTCGTAGTAGGGCAGACCCGACTAGAACGTTCTTACTTGTTTACTTGTTTTGTGTTGCATTCACTGTATTAACTGTTTGTATATACATATATAACAAGTAAGAAAGCTCTAGTCGGGTCTGCCCGACTACGAGATCCCCTGAACCAAGTCCGAGCTGATGTTTTAAACAACCTAGCTTACATATTTTATCTATACATATTACCTCTGCGCGCATATACACATGCACACAAACACACAGGCTCGCATATACACATGCACACATTTGTATACACATGCACACATATACATACATGCCATGCACACAGAAGCACGCTCGCCGATTAGTGCGTAGTTGATTTGAATGTATGTGTGCACACGTACAGGCTGCTGCAGCGTGCTTTTACAATGTTTCCTTTAATAACTTCTGTATTACTTCACGGATTTGAATGCAATTTTCTGCATTGAATGCTATTAATTTATTGAAAATACGGTTTTTACTAAAAAATTTGAAAAAATTAAATTGTGGCTTTGATAATTTTTTTTTTTAATAAATTTTTTTTGTAAAATGTGGAGCCGGTATCCAAAATATGAAAAAATAGAAAATGTATTTTATTTATAAAAAGCTAAAAACAAAATTTGGTAGCTGTAGCTAAAAATATGTAAAAGATATGGTAAAAAAACTTAATCTTGATAACGTTTTAAATCGATAACATTGAAACGGAAAAATTTATCGAATATCTAAAACAAACTCGATATTTTCGCTGTATACACAGACCATCATGCAAAATTTGAAGTCTCTAGCTCTAATAGGTTCTGAGATCGACGCGTTCATACATACGGACAGACGGACAGACGGACGGACGGACGGGAAGACAGACGGACAGGGCTAAATCGACTCAGCTCGTCACCCTGATCAAGAATATATATACTTTGTGGGGTCTGCCACGCCTCCTTCTGCCTGTTACATACTTTTTGCAAAACCATTATACCCTGATTTCCCATTTTCAATGGGTTCAGGGTATAAAAATGCAAACTCGAACAAGGGTTCAGAGGATCTCGTAGACGGGCAGTCCCGACTAGAGCGTTTTTACTTGTTCTCCATAATTCCATGCATCCATTGTCAATACTCTATCCGTCAGAAAACTGCAAACTGTATGACAATAGCAACAGTAAATTAAGAGAAGGATACAACGAAACATATTCAAATGCTTGTCCCTATCCAAATGCATGGCAGTGTACATATGTACATATGTATATTTTCGATGTATATCTTATACTCGTTACTAAATGTTTTATCAGAATCCAACTTATTTTTAAATTGGTTGTCTATGTCCAGTTGCTTTGTATTCTGTTACAAAGAAGAACATAAAAAACCTTGTATTTTTGTATACTCTGTAATTTTTGCCTTATAATTGAAGTTTAATTTATAAAACATTTATGGTATGGTATAGAGTGTATTTGTATAAGCTGTAGGGTATACGATCAGTCGATCATTTGTCGTGTCATTTAGATGTACAGTGTATTTGCGTAGTATATTAACGACAAGAACAATGACAACATCTGTTAACTGATGACGAATGACACATTCAAACGACAAGAAACATGACTACAACATAATAAGAAGTAGAATCAGTTGCCAAAGGCCAAAACGGTCAGAGAGAGAGAGTGAGAGAGAAATACAGAAAGATTTAATCAAAGAAATCGAGTAACATTTGTTGAACGTGAATTTAGAGTTGGATTTCCTCTTTGGTATTTGTCAGCCGTCTCACAATTGAATTTCTAATAGACTTAGACACACACACGCAAGCACTTGGCATCGAAAAGCATTTAAATTTAATGGTTTACACAGAACACGCGAGACGAAACGAGACCGGGACGGGACTGCTCGACTATTTAAAGCTGCTTCAGTGGCCAGTATGTTCGGCATTCCCAGAAAGCAGAAAACACCAGCGACAACAGTTTAGAAAAGTAAGAACGCTCTGGTAGGGTGTGTCCGACTACGCGATCCCCTGAACTAAGTCCGATGTGATGTTTTAAACATCTAGCTTACATCTTTTATCTATACATATTACCCTCTGCGCGCACAAACAAACGCGCACATAGACACGCACACATACACATAAGCACGTGAGCCGATTACAGCGTAGTTGATTTGAATGTATGTGTGCACACGTATAGAAAAAATGCTAAACGCTCGGAGCTGTTGCCGCGTGCTTTTGTCAATTGACAAAATGTTTTCTTTAATAACTTCTGTGTTACTAAACGGATTTTGATCAAATTCTCAGCCTTGAATGCTTTTATTTAATTGAAAATACGGGATTGCCTAAATATTGATTGAATAAATTTATTTTAAAAATGTGGTGCCGGTATTAAAAAAAAAAATTTATTTTAATTTCAACAATCTAAATGCCAAATTTGGCGACTGTAGCTAAAATGATGTAAACGATATGTTGAAAAAACTGTGCTGTATACAAGCACTTTCTTGCAAAATTTGAAGTCTCTAGCTCTTATAGGTTATGAAATCGACGTGTTCATACATACGGACAGGCAAACGGACAGACAGACGAACTGGGCTAAATCGACTCAGCTCGTCGCCCTGATCAAGAATATATAAACTTTATGGGGTTTGCCACGCCTCCTTCTCCCTGTTACATACTTTTTGCAAAAACCATTATACCCCGATTTCCCATTTTCAATGGGCTAAGCGTATAAAAAAAAAAAAGAAATAAGCCAGAGTCGTTAAAAAGTGTTTTTTCCTTTTGTTTCTGGCTAAGTGCAAAGTAAGAATTAAGGGCCATAAACTCTTCCCTCGCAGCTTGGCTACAGTTCGCGTATTCTTCAACCATTGAAGCGACACGCAATTTGAAGCATACGCAACAAGCGCAGGCACACACATACATCTGTGATATTGTTAATGTCATTAAGTTAAGTTTTGTTTTCTTCAACACTCATCTCTTAGTTCAGACTGACTTACAGTTTGCCCTCTGCTAATTGAATTAAATTTTAATTTGCTAAACGCATTAAGAACCCAACCCAATTCAGCTTAAGTCATCAACCAAGCACGCTTATCGTGTACAAAAATTTCAAAACTTACAAGCTCCAATTTTTTTTTATACCCTGAACCCATTGAAAACGGGAAATCAGGGTATAATGGTTTTGCAAAAAGTATGTAACAGGCAGAAGGAGGGATGTCAGACGCCATAAGGTATATATATTCTTGATCAGGATTTAGCATTGACTGAGTTGATTCAGCAATTGGCAAAAGCACGCGGCAACAGCGCCAAGCGCCTAGCTTTTGTGTGCATTCTTTTAATTTTATTAGTTTAGTTTAAATTCTGCCCGCTGCTACTTAAGTGGCGTCTTTGACTCTTCGATCAAAGCAGCGGCGAGCGCGTAGCGCCATCTATTTTTTATTTGGTGTATCTTTGTCTTTTGCCTATAAGTGTGCACACACATTCAACTGCGCGCATCATTAGGAAAGAGGATGAGTGGTGTCGCGGTACAGTCGGTGGCTTGTGAAGCATGTGGACTGAGGCTCGGATCCAGCTGAGGACAGAATTTTGTCTTAATCTGTAATATTTTTGAAATTTTTCAATTAATATTATAATATTTTTATACCCTTGTAAAACAGGATATATTAATTTAGGTCAGGAGTTTGCAATGCACAGAACGAAGCATCTCCGACTATACAAAGTATATGTATTTTTGATCAGCACGACGAGCTGGTTGATGCCTGCAGCAGATTAGAGCCGTTTGCAAAATTTCGGCTCTGTAGCTTTAATAGTCTCGGAGAAGATTGCGTTGATCCAGACAGACATATCACTGTCCGTCTGTCTGGATCAACGCAATCTTCTCCGAGACTATTAAAACTACAGAGCCGAAATTTTGCAAACAGGCTCTAATCTGCTGCAGGCATTGAATATCTATTAGATATTGTATATCGGGAATTAATAATATTTTGGGCGCTGTTAGAGCCAAAGTCTTGCAACTTAAAACATATATTTGCATGAAACACCCAGATACAAAAACATTTAGTATATTAAGCTACGCCCATTAGGGGCGTGCCGAATCGGTAAAAACTGTATTTTACACCTAGAAACCCAAAAATTAACAAATACTTTAAGCTCAACAGTTTCGACAAAATTGAAAAAAAATATATATACATTCGACTCTTTATGGCGTGGGAAATGGGAGAAAACTATATCTTCCAAAGTTGTACAGCTGAACCCCGAAAATTTGACATATACAATTGTGTTCAAAATAATAGGAATGCGGTTGAGTTTCATGCAATTGGTCAAATATCTAATGATTAATACAAAATATCGACATGAAATAAGGAAGACAAGAATCTTTACATATATTTTAAACTATTTAAAACAACTTTAGCTAAAAAAAATTTTTTATTTGCCCACCAGGACTTAAAGAAAAAAATTGTTCGAATATTCGGCTGTTCATTAAAATAGGAATGCCTACTAAAAAGTTTAAATAATTCAAAAAAATTAAGTCAAAATTAACTTAAACTACTACTTTTTATTTGTTATGTCCTAAGATTTTGTTTTGAGACCCTAATTGGTTTAAACTGCTAAGCCCCCGTGTACCATGGATTCGGAAAGATCCTGACCACGCTTCAAAAGGATTTGGGTGATCCATTTCGAACAGGCTGCCAAAGTTGGGCATTTTTTGCGGGATTTCCAGTTCCTAGATGTCTTTTAACAAATCCTCATAAGTTTTTATATAGATTCATGTTCGGGTACTGAGATAGTTATAGCACAAAATTATATTCTCGGATGCAAACTAAGCCTTTGGTGGCTTGCAGGTAACCTTTGGATCATTATCCTTCTGGAATATCCATTTTAGTGGAATTTTTGAAGCTTCATATGATAGCAGGATGTTTTCTTTAATCTATTTAGAAACACAGCTTTGTCTACGTAGCCATCCAGGTCATATATAGGCCATACCCACTTGGACAGAAACCAGGCCCATATCATGATACTCAGTCATACCGTGGAAAACTGTCTAATGGGTGGACTGTGGGTTGCCCCGATATTTATTGGGGCCGAATCTACTTTGTGGAGCCTGATCCACCAAAAAAAATATGATTTTGGACTTATCCGTCAAAAATTGGTTGCTTCACTGCTTACCCAGTAAGTCCACATGGGGTTTTGCAAATTTAAGTCATGCGTCTAGGCCCATATGATCCATTGCCTGGTACTTTTGGCATTGAAATTTTGTTCGATCAGTTGAAGACGAACTATGACTGTATAAACAGACTGATTTAAATATTTTTTTATACATTTTTATGATTCTAACGGGTTTTTTCACAATGGCGCAAAATGGGTATATCGTCTATTGGCGTCGTTTTTCGTGTAGCACCTCAATTTTCAGATATCCTTTTATAATAAATAGCGTTTTATACCATTGTAGAGGATCAGCAAACTATATTTTTGATTTTCTATATGCCTAGCACTTATTTTATAGGCAATCCATTGCAGTTCCCATCTCCACCGACCAATAATAGCGTCAACCCCTTAAAAATTAAGATTTTTTACTTTTTCAAACATATTTTGGTTTTTTTAATTCTTGTATAAATAACACTAACTAATGACAATAATTTAAATTTTTTAATTCATTTTTAAAAATTTTTTTTTACACAAAAAAGTCGAAATTCCTATTTTAATGAACAACCAATTTTCGGTGCATATGTCTAAAATCATCTATAAAAAAAAAAATGGAATGCAAAACTAACGGGATTTTTTCGCTATTTAGTTGTTGACATTCCACTCTTCAAAAACTGTGAACACCTTTTTAATTTAAAGTCAGACTTTTGTCGAAAAAGTTCTTTTACTGGTACATGAATACGCGTTCCTATTTTTCTGAACACAACTGTAGGTCAAAAACTTTCTTGGCAAATTAGAAAATCAATAGTTATATCTTTTACAATTACAAGGGTATTACCAAACTTTGGCATGGTCGAAGTCAGCCCATCCCTCTAGTTCATTATTTCAATTTTATAAACAGGCCATATGTCAAATTTGGATGCTCTACCTCTGGGCGTAGCTATATAAAACATATGTTTTTTGATAGAGGAATGTTACTAGTGTATATATATGTCAAATCCCAACTCTTAGACGGCAATATTGCCGAAAATAACACTGTTTTAGTAAAAAATATAGTAATTCCCCTTTTTTCCACGCCCCCAGTAGGCGGGGATATACAGCTTCTTGATTTATCTTAAGGGGAGATCAAGAGTAACCCACATGTCAAATTATCAATTATCAAATTATCAAACATTAGATTTTAGGATGATCTAATGATCAATCAAATGATTGACTCAGTAATACATACATACTCAGTAATACATACATACCAGAATAGAATAAACCGCATTTATCATTATCTTTCAGATTAAACATTATGTAGATCGATCGTTAGATCTAAACCTAGATCAAGCCCAGATCGATCGTTAAATTTAAAATTACATGCATATCGATCGTCAGCTATAGATTAGATCAAAAGAGTGGCCGCAACATTATCCTGTTGGTTTTAGTTCCATGCGAATGTCTTGCTATTGTTCCTCTCCCCATATTTAGGGCACCTTCAGATGTTTTTTTTTTTTGTGGAGTCTTGAATCGTACATTTTAAATGTCGTATTGCGTAAGCAGTCCCCGCTCTATTAAAAAGGGGGGTTTTGTGATTAAAAGTCATTCACGCATACGCTTAACACACTTCTGCCGTACGCATTTTCTATGCAAACGAGTGGAAAGGTGAGAAGTGACTACACGCAATGCGTGTCCAAATGCAAAAAGAGGGGCATTAGGTAGGCAGATCAATTGCGGACGCGGTCGCTGCTTTTGGCACGCTGGCGTTAATTGCCGCTTCAAGTACGCGGCGCGCAAACAAAACAGGCAATCGTTTAATCACAGATAGAGACACAAAAAGAGAGAGAGAGAGCGATTCGCTTAGACCAATTTTTTGGTTGGCAGTAACTGGAACAGTTTTCTAATTGATGTTTACCTTTCCTTTTTTTCGCAGGATTACAATGGAGAGTGCCCGTATTCGCTGTCTCCAGTCAGCGCCAAGAGTCAAAAACTTTTGCGATCACCACGAAAAGCAACACGAAAGATATCTAGAATACCGTTTAAGGTATTGGATGCACCGGAACTGCAGGATGATTTCTATTTAAATTTGGTCGATTGGTCGTCACAAAACGTGCTCGCCGTCGGTCTGGGAAGCTGTGTCTATCTGTGGAGCGCTTGCACCAGTCAGGTAAGAGGAAACTCAATTTCCATAATTTTACAAGTCTGATTTTTACCATTTTTGCTATGCAGGTCACCCGGCTGTGTGATCTCAGTCCCGATTCCAATACGGTCACATCTGTGTCGTGGAACGAACGTGGCAATACCGTCGCCGTAGGCACACATCACGGTTACGTAACCGTTTGGGACGTGGCAGCTAACAAGCAGGTGAGTAACGAATAGCAAGTGATAAGTAGTGACAAAAAAGATAAACAACGAAAAAGACGTAACGTTGATAATTAAATACTAGCAACGAACTTGGGGCGAGTAAAAATAAGTTAGTAAAGAGCAGCGAGTAACAAATTTTTAATAAGTAGTAACGCGTTACAAATATAAAATAAATATAAAAACTGTTTAACTGCTGTTAACACAGCAAAACTGAGCGCAATATAGAAAACAGCGATTTAAAATAAAGAGTATCTGCTAGTCATGATTGAATTGAGTAACGTGTAAAGCGTGCTTAATTATTTAAGTTATAATTGCCTATAGCAAGTACAAAAGTTAATAGCAAGTAAAACTAGCCAGAAACGTGTGATGAGTAGCAATTGCTAAGTAACTCCAAATGAGTAGAAAATACCAGCTACAAGGAAGGCGTAACAAGAGTTAAAAGTGACGGGTATTTAGCAGTTGAGAAGAACAAAAAATAAGTGATAAAGAAACAGGAGTAACTAGACAAAATTGGTACGAGTACCTATCGAGTAATAAATGACGAGTGAGGCCAGCTGCAAGAAATAATGAACGAGTAAAGAACGAGTATCAAAAGGCAACAATTTAGGAGTAGATATTATTGTCAAATAAGCTTTATGTGTCGAGTGAGAGTTAAAGAGAATCGCTTTAAAAGTAGCACAAAAGACCAGTTCTTCGAACGATTATCTAATAACTAATAAAGAGACTTATTATTGCTTGCAGATAAACAAACTGAATGGACATTCGGCGCGTGTGGGTGCACTAGCCTGGAATAGCGATATCCTGTCGAGTGGGTCGAGAGATCGCTGGATCATACAGCGGGACACTCGAACTCCACAACTACAGTCTGAGCGTCGTTTGGCCGGGCATCGTCAGGAGGTGTGCGGACTGAAATGGTCGCCGGACAATCAGTATTTGGCCAGTGGCGGCAACGATAATAGACTGTACGTGTGGAATCAGCATTCAGTGAATCCTGTGCAATCGTATACGGAGCATATGGCTGCAGTGAAGGCAATCGCCTGGTCGCCGCATCATCACGGCCTGTTGGCCAGCGGCGGAGGCACAGCCGATCGGTGCATACGCTTCTGGAATACGCTGACGGGCCAGCCCATGCAGTGCGTGGACACAGGCTCGCAGGTGTGCAATCTGGCCTGGTCGAAGCACTCGTCGGAGCTGGTCTCCACACACGGATACTCGCAGAATCAAATACTCGTGTGGAAGTATCCATCGCTGACGCAAGTGGCCAAGTTAACTGGCCACTCCTATCGTGTGCTTTACTTGGCCCTCAGCCCTGATGGCGAGGCAATTGTCACCGGTGCTGGCGATGAGACATTGCGCTTCTGGAATGTGTTTAGCAAGGCACGCAGCCAAAAGGAGAACAAGTCTGTACTGAATTTGTTTGCCAACATCAGATAGATTTGATGGTCAGATTTTGGCAAGGGTGGGCACGTCCCGACAAATGGTGCGTGCGTTGACTGAGCGAGGCGCCAAAGGCAAGAAACTAACCAACCAATATACCAACCAACCAATCGTAAAAACTGGGGGCTTAAGACACATCCACATAACGAAGTATGTGAATATGTGTTGATTTAACAATATTACTAAATTTATGTTAAACTTAATTGTCGAAGTCTTTTTATACTTCTTTATGTCTAAGTTTGGGGCCGGGGTAATTTCTGGTCAAAATTGTGGCTTAACTTAAAACGGAAATACAAGTAAATTTGAGTCAGTGCAGCGCTAAACTATATATTTTTAAAATTAAATACAAATTTATAACTTAGTCAAATCCAAATCCAATTCCCCTTTCTCCTGTCCCTTTTCCCTTCTCCTCTCTGGATACTTCCAGAATATAGCTATACAATAGGTCCAATAAATATAGTATATATATCTTAAGTATGTATAGTGTTTAATAATCAATTCGCTAATCTTGATATAATTGTAATTATAATCCAAGAACCAGAACTGAAAAAATGCTAAATGCAATAACTCCTAAACTTAACTAATTGAAATCAATCTATACTAGATATAACTTTTTTTTCTGTTTGTATACTAAAAAATAACAAAATTGATTAACTTTTTTTTTTGCTTAGCTTGTAAGCCCTGATTATTTGCAATCGTAATATATTATATATATATTTTTTTTGTTTATTTTCTCAATACACATACATAGAGGGAACACATGTATATTTAATAAATTTATACAATTTCAAAACAAAGTGACTTATTACTTTAAAATATCGATATGTAAATTGATTACAATTTGAGTTTTATCTTGGACACGCACCACATTCAATTGAATTATTGAAGTGACGAGTGGTTGGCATCTTTGCTAAGCCTGTCCCAATTTTGTTTTTGTTATTAGCGACAGTTTTACAGCGTATTACTGTTATGTGTAACACACCTCACCCTTACCATACATTATAATTATTTGAAAGGAAATACAGAGAAGCTTACGTCAAGTAAAACTTGAATACACACATAACACTCGTAACTTGTCATCCACACAATTGCAACCGCCTGATTGGCAGCTCTGCTGAGGGCTTGACCGATCAAATACTTCCATTATTGTCAGCGACACTCCTAGCATTGTGTCAGGGTTTTTTTTAGCACGTAACATACGTATGAAATGTCAAACACCGTGTTTTAAAATACTAATAGTGAATGAAATTAAAATTTTACCTTAGACAACCACCATACTAACTTGCCATCCACACTAATAGAACTGTCGGTTGGTGCCTCTGCTATGCGCTTGACCAAACTTTTTTGCATTGTCACGCGAAGCTTTTCGAGCTTTTAGCTGTGTAAATGCAATTAAAAACCTTTCTAACTTGGATTTTATACGCAGATTTTGCCGCAGCTTCCGACGGACACAACGCCCCCGCTGCGCGCGCTTCAAGCTTCTAGCTGCGTCAGCTGCTCTGCTGTGTGTGTATGTGTGTCAGTGTGTACATTCGCGTTGTTGTAGTTGGCATCGACGGCTGCTTTTCAATTTTGGCCAAGTCCAAGTTTAACAGTGCTTAGCGCGCCAGAATCAAGTTCAGTCGCGCCGCAAATGCGTTGCGGAAATGTTTTGTTGTGAGCATCGTCGGCAACAGCAGCATCTGAGCAAACGCACTCACCTGCTGTCCGCACCTCCGCGTGTTGCTCCTTTTATCAGCCTATGAGCAAAAGTTAATAACAAGCATAAAAAGCGATAAAAAAATACTAAAAAATAAAAAGAATAAGAACACAAGGGCCTATTTAAAAACTTGCAGGTAACTACAGCCGGGTGTACGGTATACGGTTAACAGGAATACCGGAATATTTATCAGTATAAGCTGAAATATACATCTCTTTAGCTGCAATCGTTTTTTTTTTATGTGTGTTAAGTGTTTATGTGAAACTGGCACGTGGTTTTGGCTCCATTCTTGCTGCTGCTACTGTTGCCTCTGGCTGCTTTTTGAAGGTCATTATGCGACAGGAAGGCCACACCAGAGAGAGACAGACAGGTAGCATAGTCGCAAGCAAGACACAGAAAGCACTCAGTATAGAGCAAATGTCAAGAGGTGGCCAAGAATGGCAGCTGCTGGGAGGGAAGGGACTGCAGTGGGAAAGTTCTCTCAACAACAACAAAACTGTGAATGTGCAAAAGAGAAATAACTGTAAGACTTTGCAGCTAAACATAAGCTTATTAAGTGGCCTAGACGATAAAGCTAACGGTACTTTAGTCTGCTATATGAGTATTTACTTCAGCATAAATCTTAAATTAAGTCCGAAGATAAGAATTTAATAAGAATAAATGTGAATGTGTGTACTACAGTGTATTTAACAATAATATCATAACAATAGATATATGTAGTACCTGGACTTAGTGTGTACTTAATATATATACATATAGGTAATATAGATAACGTTACTTAACTGTGTTTTTAAATAGAACTTACTGTGGGCACAACAAATCAAATATTGAATATTAAATAAACATTTGCATGTGCGGTGAGTTTGGCCTCCAACTGGAATTGTTGACTACTCTCTCGTACAAAAGAAGCTAACAAAATTTGCATAACGTTTAGCAAAGTTAAAGCATGGGTGCGACCGTTAACACACGATGATTCAGTTTGGGGAAAGAGTTGATTCTAACTTCTTATTGAAAATGACGAAGCTGCGTTCGTTCAAATATCCGCATGTTCATATGTCTAATGCCTTTATCTCGAGAACTATAAAAATGCAAATGACTGATCGAGGATTAATTTGTTTCTATGAAATTAATAACAATTAATAACAATTTAAACAAACAACGTTTTAACAATACCTCGTGGGCCTATATTTTCTGAAGAGCTGAAAACATAATACTCTTATAACTTTTCCCGATAAGAATATGTATATGCAGTTATATGAAGGTATATATTTTATATGTGTATATCACCCATATACATACTTATACCAGCTACACTTGTTCTTCCACACTTTTCTTTTTACATTTGTATACCCTTGCAAAAAGAGTATATTAATTTTTGGTCAGAAGCTTGCAACGCAGAGAAGGAAGCATCTCCGACTATATAAAGCATATATATTCTTGACCATGTTTGTCTGTCTGTCTGTCTGGATCAACGCAATCTCCTCCATGACTATTAGAGCTACAGAGCTGAAATTTTGCAGATAGGCTCCAATCTGCTGCAATCATTGTATATCTCAGAATTATCCGGATCGGTCGACTGTATCCTTTAGCTCTTGTAGGACAGATCGGTTTCAAGAAATGTTTTAGTAGGCAAACCTTGGAATATATACTCATAAATCGCTCCCCTATACAAAAAGATATAGTATAAATAGCTACCTTTGTGGGCGTGGCAAATCGGGTAAAACTATATCTTGTACAGTTGAAGAGCTAGAACATGCAAATTCGGAAAATAATATACGTTTGACCGCCCCAGAGAGATAGATCTTAAAGTTATATGCCTACTAAGGGCGTGGCAAATCGAGAAAGTTGTAGACTTGTAGTGCTTAACATAAATCCTCCAATATTTTGGACGCTGTTGGACTGTGACGCTGTTCAACCACTCCTAGAAAAAAGATATATCATACATATCTACTCCCATTGGCGTGGCAAAACGGATAAAAAGTATCTTCTACAATTGACAAAAACGTTAAGAAGCTAGACCGTTTCGGCAAAATTATAAAAAATGATATATATCCGCCTCTTTGGAGCATGGCAAACCGGAGAAAACTATATCTTCCAGAGTTTTATAGGTACAGCTATATAGGTTACTGTTGCCCCGCTCAATAGATTGACTAAAAATTATATATATCCATTTGTTGGGGGCGTGGGAAATCAGATAAAACTATATCTATATCCTTTACAATTGCAAGGGTATTACCAAACTTCGGCATGGCCGAAGTTAGCCCATCCCTCTAGTTTTTTTTTTAGCTGTCAGTTTAAGCCCTTTTGAAACAATTAGCGCTGCAATCAAGTTGCATTTGAAAAATTTCAAATTTGAGAATTTAAAGTTTAGAAACTCATGGTAGCCCTGCAATTAGCGTCCACTGCAGATAGATGGCAACTGTGGCCGGCTTTTGTCTGTGCTTGTGTTTTTTCTTCGGACATGTTTTGTGGCTATAACGGTTAACCTTCACCTGGCATTAGCAGCTGCAGTAGCTCGTTCAATGACCGCCACTGTCATTACCACTGTCCATCACAATGCCGACGCTCTGTTATGCTTACTGCCAAAAGGAGGGATGGAGGGACTGGGAGGGGTAATCCAACTCATCCTAAAAGCCCCCTCCACCATTCCCCTCCTCCTATCACAAACAAGCTCTGGCTGCTGTTCAACTTGGCCCCAATTTGTAGGCTCAATTCTTTTTTATGGTTCTTCAGTTTACGGGCAAGGACCAGCTCAGTCACGTTCTTGTCTGTGGCCTTTGGCAAGACGATTAAGATCATTTCCAGAGGCCGGTGAACTAGCAAAGGGAAGGTGGCCGTGTACGGCAATTACACGTCCAAAGTTAACAACTTGGCTTTAAAACTGAATGTTGAACAAGTTTGACACTGTCATTGTAAGTGTGCAAGCGTGTGAAGCGAAGTGAGAATGGGGAGGGGAGGGTTGGTAATGTTATGGGGGCTAGGTACACAGGTAGCCTCTTTCGCATATTTACAGTAAACATTATACGAGAAGCCAACAACTTGTAAATATGATTAAACATAGAATGGAATATTCTATGATAAAAATTCGACAGATAAAGCTCAATCGGTATGAGAATGATCTGATATTTCTTTGAGTAGCTACCTTTAATTGCTAGCTTCAATTGATATCAACTTAAAACATGTTTTCTTTAAAATCACGTAGGGGACTATAAGAGCAGTAGATATCAAATTTACATATATTACATTGCATTATCCTTCCCGTTGGGAGAAAATAAGAACAGCGACCGTCAATTTTGATAAATTCAAGTAACTCGTAGAAGCTTTCATTATGTGTCTTTAGCAGTAGAGAAGTTTGCAACGCATAGACGGAAGCATGTTCAACTATATGAAGAAGATACATACATTCCTTATCTTTTTATACCCTGAACCCATTGAAAATGGGAAATCAGGGTATAATGGTTTTGCAAAAAGTATGTAACAGGCAGAAGGAGGCGTGGCAGACCCTACAAAGTATATATATTCTCGATCAGGGCGACGAGCTGAGTCGATTTGGCCCTGTCCGTCTGTCCGTCCGTCCGTCTGTCCGTCTGTCCTTATGTATGAACCTTCGATCTCAGAACCTATAAGAGCTAGAGACTTGAAATTTCGCACGAAGGTCCATTAATTCAGCGCGCTTATCGGGTTTGTTTTAGATATTCGATAACTTTTCTTAATTCACTGATATCGATTAAAAACGTTATCAAGATTCAGTTTTTGGACCATATCTTTTAAATCTTTTTAGCTAAAGTCACCAAACTTTGCATTGCATGCTGCTTGTAAGTTAAATACACTTTCTATTTAGACTCTGTTCCCAAAGGGAAAAAGAGTCTATTGGATTTGTGCAATGTGCGTCTTGCTGTCTGTCCGTCTGTCCGTCTGTCTGTATGAACGCGCAGCAGTTGGACACTATAGAAGCTAGAGACTTATAATTTGGAATATATACTCGTGTGTATCCGCGTCAGATCAGGTTTGAGTATTTTTCCGATACGCCCACAGGGAGCGTGGCAAATCGGGAAATGCTATATCTATTAAGACTAAAACGCTGTTATTTTAGTCAATATTGTAGTCTAAGAAATGGGATTTAGAATATATATTCGTGTACACCACGCGGGCGTTTTAAGATATAGATTATATATCTACGCCCATTGTGGGCGTGGCAAATCGGATAAAACTATATCTTCTACATCTTTAAAGCTAGAGCATCCAAATTTGGCATGTGGGTTACTGTTGACCTTCCCTTAAGTCAGATCAAAAAGTTATATACCCACGCCCCCTGGGGGCGTGCCAAATTGGGAATATATATATAGCGATTTGTATAAATCTTATAATATTTTGAGCGTATTAAGAGCTAGAGACTTGAAATTTGGAATACATGTGCAAGTAGATCACTCGGAATCAAAAATATATATTATAGATATTTACGCCCATTAAGGGCGTGGCAAATCGGATAAAACTGTATCTCCTACAGTTTTGGAGCTAGAGCGTCCAAATTTTGCATGTGGGATACTGTTGACCTCCTCTTAAGATAAGTCAAAAGTTATGTATCCACGTCTTCTGGGGGCGTGGCAAATCGGGAATTACTATATCTTTTAATAAAACCGTGATAATTTCGGCAATATTTCCGTCAAAGAGTTGGGACTTGGAATATGCATACTAGTATCCTACCTCTACCCAAAAATATATGTTATATATAGCTACGCCCATTTGGGGCATGGCAAATAGGGTAAAACTGTATCTCCTATTATCATTTATTAAAATGTTTTTTTTTATTTTTTTATAACTTCTTACTTTATAACTGTGACTTAATGGATTTTGATAAAACTTTCTGCATAAATCCTTATATTTTATTAAAAATACGGTTTTACCTAAAAAATTTAAAAATAATGTAAATGTGGCTTTATTTGCAACTGAACTTATATTAAAGTGATTTTGTGAAATGTGGAGCCAGTATCCAAAATATATAATAAAAACCAAAATAGTATTTTATTTTAAAAAAGCTATATGTAAAATTTTATGACTGTAGCTAAATTGATGTAAAAGACATGCTCAAAAAAGGAATCTCAATAATCTCGCATTCAAACATACGGAAAGACGGACGGACGGTCTACATATTTATTGAGCCTACACACCTTTAACAGGAACAGAGTCTGACGCAGTCGGTGGCGCCCGACTGCAACGTTCTTACTTGTTTTTTTATATTTTGGACCTGCTGCATCCACATTTTACAAAATAAATTTGTTCAAACAAAAAATTATCAAAGCCACAATTTATTTTTTTAAAACTTTTAATAAAAACCGTATTTTCAGTAAAATGAAAAAATGCAATGCTGAAAATGTTATTTAAATCCGTTAAGTAACATAGAAGTTATTTAACAAAACATTTTGTCAATCGGCAAAAGCATGCGGCAGCGAGCGCCAATACGTGTGCAGTGCACACTATGCACACAGTCTATACGTGTGCACACATACAATCAAATATGTGCGTTATTCTTTGAATTTTGTTTGTTCAATCGTAATTTGCGTTTCATTGTAATGCTCGCCGCTGCTACTTTAGTGGCGTCTTCGTCACTAAAATTAATATGAAGAGTGTGGTGTTATGGTTAGAGATGGCGGCTTGCAAGCGGGGAGTCGCAAGGTTCAATTCCCGCTGCTGTCAACATTTATTGTTTAAAAGCAATTTTTTTTTACTGTTGCATTCAGATCTTTGTATGTATGTATTTAAAAATGCAAACTCGAACAAAGGATCAGGGGATCTCGTAGTCGGGCAGCCCCGACTAGAGCGTTCTTACTTGTTTTTATAGGCTTTTTTATGCTGCATTATACATTTTGGATTCATCCTATAGCTATATAGATAGATCTTTTTTAAGCATTGTTTTAGGGTAAAATTCGCTATTGTATCAAAGACTTGAAATTTGGAACATATACTGTATATACTATAGTTATAGAGCTACAACATCCAAATTTGGCAAGTAGGTTACTATTGACCTCCCTCGATCAAAAAGCTGTATATCCACGTCCTTGACAAATTGGGAAAGTCTGCATAGCTTTTAATACAAATCCTCTAAAATTTTGGACTGTTCGAGTGATTTATATAGCAATTTGAAATTTTATACACATACATAATTGTATAGATCACCCCTAGAAAAGAAGATATAGTTTGTATACCTACGCCCTTTATGGGCCTGGCAAAAAAAAGCTGTATATTCTACAATTTTGGACCTTGCATCCACATAGTTGGCCAATACGCTACTCTTGACCAGTGGCGTAGCGTGGAAACGGGGCAAGGAGGGCAGAGCACCCCGAGCGGCCCTTTTTAGGGGGCGGCAAAATGTCAAGAATAGCGAGTAATTTTTTTTTTTTGCTTCTTATTGTTTTAAACTCATTGTACTTCCTTATTTCACTATCGCATAGTATAGTATAGTTTACATTAAATTGAAAATGCAACGGCAAAATGTCAAGATTTGCGAAGTTTTTTTTTTTGCTCATTTTTGCGCTTTTTAGGGGCGGCATAATTTAAAAAATTGAGACCTATTTTCCCCTAGTATGTAATACATTTAAAATCCTTAAATAAGGGGGAGGCTAAATTGTGTTAAGCCCCGGCGGCCGAGACCCACACTACGCCACTGCTCTTGACCTTTTCTATAAACTTATCAAAAATCTACATCCTGGACGGGTATTACAAATCTTTGCCAAAGTTAGCCCATCACTTTGGATTTTTTTATTGTGGCTTGATTATAAAGTGACGTAGAACCGGGGGCGTGTCTTATCGGGAAATACTATATCTTCTAAAACTAAAACGCTGTTATCTTTGTCAATATTGCAGTCTAAGAACTGGGACTTTGAATATATACTCTTGTACACAATCCGGACACAAAAAGATATGATATATGTATATACCTTCGTCCATTGTGGGCGTGGCAAATCGACTAAAACTATTTCTTACAGTTTTTAAGCTAGAGCATCGAAATTTAGCATGTGGGTTACTGTTGACTCCATCTTAAGATAAATCAAAAAATTATTTATCCACGCCTACTAGGGGAGTGACAAATCGGTGGTTTCTATATAGAAAATTGTATAAATCCTATATTTTGGGCGCTATAAGAGATGACCCTGAACCAAAAAGATATGGTATATATAGATACGCTCATTGGGGGCGTGGTAGATCATGTAAAACTGTATCTCCTACAGTTTTAGAGCTAGAACATCCAAATTTGGCAAATTGGGTTCCGTTGACCTCTTCTAAAGATCGAACAAAAAATGTATATAGCCACGCCTACTAGGGGCTTGGCAAATCAGAAATACTTCTATATTTTTTGATGTAAATGCTATTATTTTCGCCAATATTGCCATCTAAGCGTTGGGACTTGGAATTATATTCGTGAATAGATATAGTATATAGCTACGCCTCCTGGGGGCGTGGCAAATCGGAAAAACTATATCTTCCACAGCTTTATCGCTGGGCTAACCAAATTTTGCAATCCTACAGATAATATTTGATTCAATTAGGGCGTCTTTTCACCGTGAACGAGTATATATGGAGTCGGTAGCGCCCGTTTGCGACGTTCTCACTTGTTTTTTAATCGTATGTTGAACCATAAAAATAAGCCAAACAGATGTTCAAACACAGCTGAGTACTATGCGTTAAATATGGACCAGGTGTCCAGAGGAGTCATACGGCAAATTTAATTTAAATAGATCTCTAAAGACTTCGGGCGCCGCGGTCACTGTACTTGAGCAAATCAAACTTTTTTTTATTTTGTCGTTTTCTGCTTTGTAAAGGCAAACAAACACAAGACGACTTAGATGCGGATAGAAATAGAAACAGAGACAAATACAAAACAACGGCGACGGCTCTTTGGCGCGACGCTGACGTCGATCTATCGCTGATCGACCCGATGGGCTCAGCGGTGATGCCTATTTATGCCATGAATTTAAAAAGCATTGACATTGAAAATTATGCGAATAGATGAAGGGTAGAATACAGCAAACGGTGATCGTCCAGTCAAACTGATATGTAACCGTATTGAAACAGATTGCAAAATTGTTATTGAAATATATTCAGTCAACGGCAGTGATCAAGATCGAGCACGAACTTTTCGTAGAAGATCGGTCTGTAGATTCAGCTATAGCTATTCTGTAAAAAAACAGAGATCGTGTCAGAGATCTAGCTGAAAATAGGCTATTGATTAAATGGACAATAGCATCGCTGTTCTAGCTTAAGATCGGTCGAGATATATCTGATACTTGATGCTAAGCGTCAGATGGAGCAAATGATCGTGTAAGTAATGTATCTAGATCGTAAGCTATAATTGCTCGTTGTTGGTAGTTAATTATATCGGGTTGAAAATCGAGGTTACAATCGCAATCAGTTGACATTTGATGATTATTTTATTGTTCAGAATTTCGTTTGATAAATTGGCGGAATTAAAATAGATAGATTTATAAATTAGCTACTGATACATACTGTTGTTTCCTTATGTTCTTCCGATTAGCGATTGCGTTTGACAAGTTGCGAATTAAGCTCGATCGTTGTGTTCTCTGTCTACAAACATAAAAGAAACATTTACATATATACATGTATTCGTATATGTATAGTTCTTTGTTTGACGACCGACGATTGTCTTGGATTGGTTGACATGCGGAGGCATTTAGTGAGTATGTCAAGTTCCTGTGCGGCTCATAAATACCAGGCTTATTACCTAATAAGCAGCTCTGAAAATGTCTTCATTAATTATTTGTAATAATCCGAACTGTACAAAGTTTACGCCTTGGAATTTAATGTTCCTCCCAAAAATATGAAAAAAATAAATTAAACAAAACTGGGAGAGAATGGAATCAAGATTGAACACACTGTTGGATATACATATGAGTACACTAACTTTATATTCGAAGATATTTATATTATTGAATAATATTTGATACAGAAGTACGACTTAATATAGGCATAGGATCATAGTGACTGCGTTTGTTCAAAATGTCTCGAAAGTATAACAACCTTTGATAGACCTAAGAGTCATAAGAATTCACATAGTTTGATTAACAGTTTTAAACAAGAAAGAGGGCTCTAGTCGGGACGGCTCGACTAAGAAATAGCCTGAAGCCTGCGCAGAGCTGCAGTTGCTATTAGGCGAGTTTTTTTCTTTACATAAATACACAAAAACAAATACTTTTTTGTGTGTCATCTTAACATATTTGACATAAGATTTGATGAATCAAATAATTTCATAATTATTGTATTCATAAGAAG
The DNA here is from genome assembly GCA_035045545.1 of Drosophila gaucha. Taxonomy (NCBI): domain Eukaryota; kingdom Metazoa; phylum Arthropoda; class Insecta; order Diptera; family Drosophilidae; genus Drosophila; species Drosophila gaucha. Next base: position 54,139 of record JAWNOY010000290.1, read on the forward strand.
CTACTGGCTTAGGACTTTGGAGTCTCTAGCTTTATGGTCTTCAAGTTATGACCTAAAAACCAAGTAAAATGGGATAAGCTATCGAACGAAAAGATAAACTTTTACTGCGTACGGTATACTAGAATATAACTTAAAAATTTTAAGTCTCTAGCTTTTGTGGTTTCGAGATCACTTCGTTCATACGGATGGACAGCCAGACAAAAGGACATGGACGGATAGATCGATTAGGCTCGTCGTGCTAATCAAGAATATATATACTTCATGGGGTCTGCCACGCCTCCTTCTGCCCTGAAATCCCGTTTTTAATGGGTTCAAAGTATGAAAATTGTATAATTAGTTATCGCTTAATTTTTTGTTGCTTCCCAAATTTTTTTAATCTTGCAAATTTGTTTTGGTTTTGTGTCAGCTTTTTATACCCTGAACCCATTGAAAATGGGAAATCAGGGTATAATGGTTTTGCAAAAAGTATGTAACAGGCAGAAGGAGGCGTGGCAGACCCCACAAAGTATAGATATTCTTGATCAGGGTGACGAGCTGAGTCGATTTAGCCCTGTCCGTCTGTCTGTCCGTCCGTCCGTCCGTCTGTCCGTCTGTCCGTATGTATGAACGCGTCGATCTCGGAACCTATAAGAGCTAGAGACTTCAAATTTTGCATGATGGTCTGTGTATACAGCGAAAATATCGAGTTTGTTTTAGATATTCGATACATTTTTCCGTTTCAATGTTATCGATTTAAAACGTTATTAAGATTCAGTTTTTTGACCATATCTTTTACATATTTTTAGCTACAGCTACCAAATTTTGTTTTTAGCTTTCTGTAAATAAAATACATTTTCTATTTTTTCATATTTTGGATACCGGCTCCACATTTCACAAAAAAAATTTTTAAAAAAAAAAAAATTATCAAAACCACAATTTAATTTTTTCAAATTTTTTAGTGAAAACCGTATTTTTAATAAATTAATAGCATTCAATGCATTCAAATCCGCTAAGTACTACAGAAGTTATTAAAGGAAACATTGCTAAAGCACGCGGTAGCAGCCTGTACGTGTGCACACATACATTCAAATCAACTACGCAGTAATCGGCGCGCGTGCTTCTGTGTGCATGGTATGTATATGTGTGCATGTGTATACAAATGTGTGCATGTGTATATGTGTGCATGTGAATATGCGTGCCTGTGTGTATGTGTGCATGTGTATATGTGCGCAGAGGTAATATGTATAGATAAAAGATATAAGCTAGGTTGTTTAAAACATCAGCTCGGACTTGGTTCAGGGGATCGCGTAGTCGGGCAGACCCGACTAGAGCTTTCTAACTTGTTTCTTTTTGTTTCTGGTATTTTCATTGATTTTGTCTTGATCGCCGCATTCATCGCTTACCGTGGTGCCAGTTTCTCGCATAAAATCCGCTAAGCGGCTCTCAACACTTTTCGGACGCCTACGTCCCACTATGCGAGGTCAAGTGATCGTAGCGACCGGTCCATGGAAATGCAAAAATTAGATAAGCGGGCGATCCAGTATTCAGCTGCTAATTAGAGGCCAATAATGGCCCACATATTTCTTGGTCAGTCTTCTTCAGTCAGCCTCAATGATGCTCACTACCTGCCTAAGCAATTCTTACAAGCGTTAAGAGCGTGTGACACGAAAGTAGATCGCGTAGGTTCGTATTGATATTGACCTTGAAGTAAATACAATATACAGATCGTAAGTCATTAATAGAAAATGAACAAAAAAATTAAGGTACACATCGTTAAAACTCGAATTCTAGGCGAAGCTATTTCTAATAACGTATAAAATCAAACTATCGATTGAATTACAGTTGGTGTGGCAGATAGATCTGAAGTGGTAGACAACAGTATTAACTTGAGCTTTAAAACTGGTTAAATGTATAGACCTAGATATTTTTATTTGCTTAGGAAAAACGTAAGGTTTACCCAGCCTCCAAGACATAAAACTTTATTCACAGATCATTGAATTATTGTTCAATGTAATAACTCGTTAAATTAAACTGATCCTAAGCTGACAGACTCGATTCTAGCAAAGATTTGAGTCAATTAAGCCTTAATTTGCTACGGATGTGGTTTTGTGACCACTCTTAGAGTGGCTGTCTATGGATTTATAAAATATGCTGCAGACTTAGGGATATCATTACCTAATTTCTACTGATCATTTGTATGGACATGATATAGTTAGTATCGTAGTCCAACATAGTGTATTTACGTATGACATATTTATTGTACTCAATGCTAACTTACATTTTCATATCCACGCCCATTCACTCAACCACACATCTACTGTACTCATGTACTCATCCATTTACCTCCCTCTTGCCGATCTCTTTGCAGTTCTTTCTCTTCCGTTTTGCGCTGACGTTATGAAGCCGCCGGCGCTTACGCTGACATCGCTGCTGCTAGCGCTACTGCTCAGCCAAAAGTTTGCGCCGAGCTCCGGCTCCGCGGTGCTCATCTCGGACTTGACCATGACCATGATGGTGGAGCTATCCTCGCGGCATCCCTTCTGCAAGATGCACACGGATCGGTGAGTGAGCAGAGAGAAAAATTGATCCATATCTGTAGCCCGATGCTTTTAACTTAATCAGGGGCGACATCCAGCGGATGCTGCTGCAGTCGGATCCGCGTCGCATACGCCAGGTGCCTCGTGACTCGGTCGTGGAGCTTGAAGAGGTATGCAGCCGTCAGGGCTCGTATGGACAGGAGTTTCGCGGCGGCTTGGGCTTCATCTATCCGGGCACTAAGTGGTGCGGGCCGGGTACATCCGCTACTAGCTACAACGATCTGGGCCAGCATGTAAGAGAGGATCGCTGCTGTCGCGAGCACGACATGTGCCCCGACGTGCTCAACGTGGGCGACTGCCGACGCGGTCTCTGTAATCGAGGCACCTTCACACGCTCTCATTGTGACTGTGATGCACGATTTAGGCGCTGCCTGCAAGCGGCCAACACAGAGACGGCTAACACGCTTGGAGCCATCTTCTACAATGTGGTGCAGGTGACCTGCTTCCAGGAGCGTAGCCCCTGCTCGGCGCACCAAAGGTTCGACGATTACTTTTATGGCGGCTACCAGTGCCCGCTCGAGTATCGGCATGCCGATCTGTATGTGCCGCCGCATGCCGAGAATCTCATTGCCAAGATCCTAGATCAGCCGCACGGCGGCGCACTCGCCACCCCGCTACCCCCGCTCAAGCACAATGCCCGACGCTTCGGCGTCAAGCTCGCCAGCGTCGGCCTGGCCGCCGTCAACATATTGAGAGAGGTGGTTCAACGTCCACGCCTGCTGTGGGATAGCCTCCATGCCCCAGTCAGTCGGGAGGTGCCGCCCTCACGGGGCTACTACTACGAGCGGCCGGCGGCGAGGTCGCGCTATGCCTATGATTACGACTGGAGCTGAGCTCATCCTATTTCACCTTAGTGGCATCTCAGTGCCCGCACAGTATTAAGTAGCTTTCAAGGATTGGCACGCATTCATAGTCAGCATGTACAAAGTAACAGCATATAATCTTTTAAGTTATGACTTTAACACTAGTGTTTTCGTTTATGTTATTTTTTTTTTATTTTGAACAATAAATTAAGCACATCTTACACGAATGCTCACTAGTTGACAGCAGCACTCTTTCTCTCTCTCTCTCTTTAACCCTATCTTTGTATCTCTCACATTATTTCATTCTAAATCTTTCCCTCAGAGCCGGCTACAATCAAACGGAGCAGGAGACCATTTGCGCCCAGTGGCAGTATCAGCCTTCGGAGAAGTATGTGCCCAGTCAGCCGCGCACTTCGTAGATGATGTTCCGCAGCCACTAAGCAAATAGTATAAGCCACCCTATGACCCTCATAGACCCACAGTTCCGCTGTTGAATCTGATGCATGGCAAAGAAACCTGTGCCAAAATTTGCAGGATCTGCGCAGAGCGCAGAACAAATATATTTTCATAAGTATTATAAGCATACAAAGGCAAACAAACATATATACATTCAATGCATTCCATTTACTATACATATATACAAAGATATATTCACCATGATCTGAGAGCAAATAAAACTACAAGGCATCATGAAAAAAATAAAATTTCTTAAAATTTGAATCAGCCTAAAAATATGTTACGTGTTTTACGTTCTACCTCCATTACGTTTTACATTTCGCTTTACTTGCAATGCTAACACCCCACATACATACATACACATGTATTATAATTTGCGCAATCAACAAAATAGATATTTTAGCTGTAGCCACGATGCCACACAACGCACGAAAGTCTAAATAAGAGCATTTTTTTGCATTACATGATTATTGTCGTAGTGCATACTAGGGAGTTATAGTATACATATGATTCAGGTCGAATATTGATTTTTCTCTTTGACATCACCAGCACTAATTGAAAGGTGTATTTAAAAATTTCCAAATTCGAATAAATCTTGCTTCCAGATTCTGCGGGTTAACCACATATGTACATAAGCCTAGGTTCATGTCTTCCATTGTTTAGTAAATTTGAAATCGCTCTTTAAATCAATTTCTTTAATAAAGTCACAATATATAACTGTATTTCTTCTTAAGTAACGCGATGATTAAAATGATGTTTTCATTAGTTTTGTATTTTGCTTTTCTTTATTTCTTGCATTTTGTTGTATACAAATAAAAAAATTTGTCATTTTATATAGATTTTCTGAGTGTGTATGCGTGTATTGTGTATTCTGTTGTGGGTGTTGCGACTTGTTAGTGTTTTGTATCATAAAATTACAATTGTATGCATATATAAAAAAACTAAGAACTAAAACGCTGCCTGAAGTGCAGCTGTTTGGATGGTCCATGTCTCATTACCTGATGGAGAGTCGCGCTTTAGACAAAATTCAATAAGCAGCCAGGTATTGATTGTTGTTTTTATTGTTTGTTGCTGTTTGAGTATGTTAGGCGCGGAGTGCGACAAATTGTTGGAACACCTCCAATATATGAGAGTCCAGATCTGATGTGAAGAGCAGTGTCTCCAGCGTGCTGCTATATTTCTGTACCTGCTCGTGATGCTGTGTGTGGAAGAGTTAACAGAGGATGATCTGAGCACTACCATTCAGTTTTGTATTCGATTTACCATTAGGAAGACCTGCTGCAGGCGTCCAATGGTCCAGCGGTACCAATCAGTATCCGGATCACGTCCATCTGTATCGGAGCGCAGCAGATGCTCAGATAGTATCATAATAAACCGCTGAAAGACGATCAGGAACAAACGTTTCTGATTCACATTGGCAGCTTCTAGCTTCTCCTCCATGCGCTCAACGACCTGCGAACAGAGAGGAAGTAAACGTAAGTTAAAGATTGAGCTGAATGTTATACTAGACCCACCTCCTCGGAGGGCTTATCGGCATGCGTGATGGGCTTCTTGCGCTTGTGCGGCGTATCCTCATCCGTATCGCTGGACGATGAGTCAGCCTTGGATAACTTCTCTTTGGCATCGCTCAACTCAGTATCTAAAAAGGTGAATGTGATGACTAAAGCCCTAAATCGGTGACCAAAACTTCAGTGGTTACTCACTCAGTTTGATTACGTGCTTGTTCATCTTTTTGATGGTCAGATGCAATATCTCCCAGAGATACATTTTTGTAAACTCGCCTGTCATCTCCTTGGAGAATATCCATGTGGCCACCGCCGAGCAGTCGACAATTTGCAGCTTCAGCAGCTTATCAATTAGCACTACCATCATTTGCTGGTGCGACGACCATAGCTCATAAATGTTATGCAGTATGCAGATTTGTGCCTCCTCCGTTTCGGCAAGCGCACGGAATACCACATGAAATTTGGATATGGCCGCAAAGCTATGCGAGAACGACTTTGAGCCCAAATTTAATAGTGTCTGCACGAAGACATCAATTTTGAGTGCATTGAAACTACCATCGGACATCTCCTCGCCACTGTAGCCGCTGCTGGGAATCTCCTTCAATATGTTGACCACTTCCTCGGGTGTGCACTTCTGGCGGATGGCGCCGACCAGCTGCAGGGCGACTGTTATGCCGGGTAGATTGGCTGCACATAATCGAAATGGAAATCATTTTTGAATGCAACAAATCATTAAGTACTTATTTCGAGCAAAGATTGTGGATATGGTAGGTAGATGGAACCAACTGTTGCTGCTACAATTGACACTTTCGCTTTCGTCAGTTGCATTGCGTTCGGTGCGCCGCCGCGTGGAACCAAGCGGCAACAAGCTGCACAGCGGACGACTCCTAACTCTGTCGTCTGGTGCGTTACTAATGATGTGTACCCTCCCGCATACTGCATCCCCCATCTTTTCGACATCCCGTTACTTGCCCGTACACCTTTGACAGCTGCCATTGCATGCAATTTATTGGCACTTGAGTCGAGTATGTCAATGAAATGCGTGTTAAACAGCAGAGAAACAGATTAAGTGGCATTTAACTAATGCAGACAACGCGGAACTGAGCAGTGCGACCCAGTTACCGACCAACTTTAGCTGAAGGCCACAATTAGCACCACGTTGAATAGAGCTCAAGCATCTCAAGAATCCTATTGTTTACAGTTGAGCGTGTCAAGATCAGCAAGTTTACACAGCAGCAGCAGCAGAAGACGCTGGAAGCTTGGAAGAACACAACTAAGACTGTGAGTTCTAACTAAGCCTACCCTGTAAGCTAATAAGCCAAGCGTCTATTGGGATATATAATATAATCAATAGAATGAGACTAATAAAGTCATCGAAATCTATTAGTTTTTTATTTATAATAGAAACGAGCACCCAATTATAAAGCCTGTTGCTCATATAATCGTTCCGATATTTAAAAAAAATATACAGATACATTAGAAAGATATATTTTTTTTTATCGATTTACAACTGATTGATTGATACGAGATATTTGTTCTCTTATACCTCCTCATGAAATAGTTCATATGTACTTACGAGAGCGTGGCTGGACAGTTATCTTTAGCGATAACAGCAAAGAAATTAAGTTTAATACAAATTAATGCAAAACAGTATTCATCAGTGACTGGCATTTCCATTACAGGGTATGCACCTTAGATTACTAGCATTTGCTTTGACTTGATGCTACAAATTTGTATATTTTCATGGGCCTTTGAGTTTTCTCTCAAATTGGGCATGTCCAAGATCAGGGCGGTGCTCCATCGAGCGCAACGTGTCCAGCTGTAACTACTTTATCTTCTTCTTCTTCCGCTCTCTGCGGTTAGCTCGGTTGTCAATGCTTAGTATCTTAATTAATAACAAGCGCGTGTCACGAAACAATCAACGTATATTTACGAAATTTTTAAAGCAAATCGGAAGCGAAAAGCTAAGAGAGCAAGTACACAAATTTGCGTTACAAGTATGAAATTGCATATTTTTATAATCAGGCTGCATGTATGGTGGCATCCATGAGAAATAGCATAGCAACTAAGCAAGACCTTAGACTTGACTCTTAAAAGCTCTATGAAAATGTTATAAGATATTTAGACGTGTTTTCTATATACCCAGTTTCAATCTAAAGCCCATAATTTATGTGATCTTTCCCTCCATGAAAACAACCTGAGACAAGGTGAACTGAAACGCAATGAGAACGACTATCGGGTGAAATGGCATCAGTTGATGGCCTGTACCGCAAATGAACTTCAGCGAAGCGAGCAGCATATCTCATAGGGGAACTCCAGGAAGTGGTGTGGGTTAGGATTGGTTTTGAAGTGGTGCTCCACAAGTCTCAAGATGTTTTCTTTCTTTGTACAACTAGCCAAAAAACATTTCGACAGCTCAGCGGGTAGGCGGAGTCGTTTAGGTTAGACTTGGATTTTGGGATTGCTTAGCGTTTGTTTTTGGGTTGAAGCGAGTCTAAGCATCCGCAAATGTTGCATAAAAGCGCGTCGACCACACCATCACCCGCAGCCACCGGCTGCTGCTGTTGGTAGAAACGCGGCCGTTGCGGAAGATTGCGAAATTTTCCGCCGCTAGCGATGCGCCGCTTGGCTGCTCCAACGAAAGCAGTAGCAGCATTTGGTTATTCGCCCCTCTGTAGGTGGGTTTGTTATTAGCGGTGAGCACGTCGTGAACACCTTTCAGTCGAGCTAACGTGTGCGCGTAGAACAAACGTCGTTCAAAGAGCTGTCAAAGATTCCTTTGTTTATTACTTTTATATATATATATTTTTTTTGAAGTGTTGATGTAAAAATGTGGAAATACCATTGCATACTCATGACAATCGTAAGTGGTGCAGCTGTTTTGTGGTTGCAGTGAATGTAACTTTCCATTACAGCTGCAACAGCAGCAGGTGCTGGCCATTGTTGGAGTTGGGCGGGATCTAGTGCTGACCCCCAAGCACGCGCTCCAACTGACTGGCAGACGCATCTACTACGAGGAGGCTAAGTCTTCAACTGTTCTTCACAGCTGGGAACGCACCTTGAAGCATGTTATCTATTTGACCCTCTTTACAGACGCCGCTATGGGCGCCACCGCCGGCAACTTAAGGTATGCCCGACTGCAAAATCTTTCAAATTGTTGGCCATCCTCTAAGTGTTTGTGCGGCAGCCAGCTGCACGACTATCACGACTTTCTACAGACACCTTATCTATTTGCCGCTGAACATGAGCCACGGGGCCAATCTCGCTTTGGAGACATTGTCACGCTGGCCAACGGGTGGCTGGAGCAGTTTCCGTCTAACGGCAGCTATCGGTTCGTCGAGGGCCACACAAATGCCCACCTGTCCGGCACGCCAGGCAACCAAATACGTGCGTTGTGGCAGGTTCAGCGCATTCGGCATCGAGATGGAATTGCTCGCAGTTTGCCACAACGCTTCCACTACGAGTTAAAGTTTAGTGTGACCCCGCTAGCTGGGAGCACGGGCTGGCCGTCTCAGAGCTACATTCAAAAGGAGTCAGACTATCCGCAGAGCTTTGGCCGACACACCTACGAGGAGAAGCGAGAGCAAGCACTGGCTCAGCGTCATCAAGATCAAGATCAAGATCATCAAGATCGTCAGCCGCAAGCCACATTTGTGCGTGGTATCTTTCAAGCACCGCCCCTTCCAAATCTCCTGAACATCGGTGAGTATCTAAAGCAGGATACACCGAAAGGTTCACCCAAACTGGAACTATTTCCGGGCCTTTTCAATCTGGGCTTGCGACACAATATCATTCCGGCCACCACGTATCGACCCAGCTATCCGGGCAAGTTTGAATCGCCCATGCCGCCTGATTCATATTCGCTACCCAACGAGCAGGGCACCGCAGATCCACCAGGCGTTCTAGCCAAACCGCCAGTCACTCATCACTTTCATCATCATTTCTACATGATGGCCGATGGCAGCTCATCTGACCATGCGGATCTCGCCTATCGCCCTACCAGTTTCGCTCCGGAATTAGCAACCCTAACAACACCAATTAATCCACCACCCTATCACCATCTTCAGCAACAATATCAGCATGAATCACAGCTGAAAGCGCACCACGAACCATCTTCTTCGAAGTTTTTGGAGCCAGATTGCGATGAGCATCAGGATCAGGAAAAGTATCCACTTGTGCGCGTTCCACAAAATTATGCAGGTAACTGACTGTTAACAGCAAAAGAGGTTAATAGCAAGACTGTCCTTGATTCCATAGTGTTCAACTAAGCCAAGCTGCGTTTCAATTCAATTAAGTTCTATTCTCCGCATATTTACACACTTTCCGAGTAAAGTAACTTGCTTACATACCAAAGACAAACTTCAACCCAATTTTATATGGGAATTCAGGGTATAATGGTTTTGTTAAAATGTACAAATGTAACAGGCGGAAGGAGGCATGACAGAACCCAAAAAGAATATATATTCTTGATTAGGAGCAACAGCCCAGTCGATTTTTCTCTGTCGGTTTGCCCATCCGTTCGTCTGTCTGTCCGTAAGAGGTAAAGCAGTGGCGTAGCGTGGTTTTCAGATGCCCGGGGCGGAAGATAGTGTTATGTAATGTAATGTTAATGTTAACTATACATTTCCATACTGAAGTAAGAAAGTATGCTGATTGTAAAGCAACAAGGAGAAAAAAAACAAAAAACAAGTAAGAACGCTCTAGTCGGGTCTGCCCGACTACGAGATCCCTTGAACAAAATCCGAGGTGGGGTCTTAAACAACCTAGCTTACATCTTTTGTCTATACATATTACCCTGTGCGCGCACATACACACGCATACATATACAGATGCATACACAACACACGCGCGCCGATTACTGCGTAGTTGATTTGAATGTATGTGTGCACACGTACAGGTTCCTGCCGCGTGCTTTTGGCAATTGACAAAATGTTTTCTTTAATAACTTCTGTATTATTATACGTATTTTGATCAAATTCTTTGCAATAAATGCTTTTATTTTATTAAACATACGGTTTTGCCTAAAAAAATTAAGCTGTACCTTCGATAATTTTTTTTTTTTTTGAAAATAATGATTTTGTAAAATGTGGCGCCGGTATCCAAAATATAAAAAAAATTGAAAATGCACTTTATATACAAAAAGCTTAGTGCAAAATTAAGTAACCGTAACTTAAAAGATGTAAAAGATATGTTCAAACAACAGAATCTTGATAACGTTTTAAATCGATATCATTGAAACGGGAAAATTTATCGAATATCTAAAACAAACTTGCGCGCTGTAGACCATCGTGCAAAAATTTGAAGTCTCTAGCTCTTATATGTGCTGAGATCGACGCGTTCATACATACGGACAGACAGACAGACGGACAGGGCCAAATCGACTCAGCTCGTCGCCCTGATCAAGAATATATATACTTTATGGGGTCTGCCACGCGTCCTTCTCGCTGTTACATCCTTTTTGCAAAACCATTATACCCTGATTTCCCATTTTCAATGGGTTTAGGGTATAAAACGTCCAAATTTTTAACATCTTGGCGCCTCCTAAATGGTGCCGCCAGCGGCGATCCGCACCTGTTGCCTTTTTAAGGTATTATTTCATATTCAATATACAAATTATTAAAGAAAATCGGCAATACCACGATGCGGTCATTGCAAAAATTAAGCATATGCTCTACACATGTGGACATAATTCAAATTCATGTATTCTTTTTTATACCCTTGCAAAAAGGGTATATGAATTTTGGTCAGAAGTTTGCAACGCAGAGAAGAAAGCATCTCCGACCATATAAAGTATATAGATTCTTGATCAGCAGGACGAGCTGAGTTGAAATAGCCATGTCCGTCTGTCTGTCTGTCTGGATTAACGCAATCTCCTCCGAGACTATAAGAGCTTGTATATCTCGGAATCATCTGGATCGGACTATATCCTATAGCTCCCATAGGACAGATCGGTTTTAAGAAAGGTTTTAGTACGATAACTTCGCCGTTATTAAAGTCAGAGACTTGAAATTTTGAATATATACTCCTGAATTGCACCCCAATAGTATATAGTATATATCTACGCCCATTAGGGGGCAGGGCAAATCGAAGAAAACTATATCTTCTACAAGTTTACACCTAGAGTCCCAAAAATTAATAAAAAACGTTAAGCTTGACCGCTACGACATAATTATCAACTAGAGGGATGGGCTAACTTCGGCCATGCCGAAGTTTGGTAATACCCTTGCAATTGCAAAGGATATAGATATGGTTTTTTCAGATTTGCCACGCCCCCAACTATTGGATATATAACATTTTTAGGCAATCTATTAAGCAGGCCAACAGTAACCTATGTATCAAATTTTGAAGCTGTACCTATAAGACTTTGGAAGATATAGTTTTCCCCTAATGGGAGTAGATATATATTCTTTATCTTTTTTTCTAGGGGTGGTTGATAGAAATATATGTTTTAAGTTTCAAGTCTCTAGCTTTAACAGCATCCAAAACATGGAGGATTTATGTAAAGCACTATAGACTTTCCCGACTTGCCACGCCCCAAGTAGGCATGGATATAAGTATAACTTTTGATCAATCTGAAGGGGAGGCCAAAAGTATATTACTTTCCAAATTTGGATGCTCTACCTTTGAAACTGTAGAAGGTATTGTTTTATCCGATTTGCCACGCCCATAAAAGGCGTAGCTATATACTCTATATCTTTTTGTATTGGGGTGCAATTCAGGAGTATATATTCCAAATTTCAAGTCTCTGACTTTAATAACGTCGAAGTTATCCCACTAAAACATTTCTTAAAACCGATCTGTGGTATGGGAACTACAGGATATAGTCGATAGTCCGATCCAGATGATTCCGAGATATACAATGCCTGTAGCAAATTGGAGCCTAATCAAATCAGAAAAAAATATATCTATATCCTATGCAATTGCAGGAGTATTACCAAACTTCGGCATGGCCGAAGTTAGCCCATCCCTCTAGATTTTAAATTAAATTAACTAATTGTTTTGGGCGTGTAGACTGTGTTTGAATCTCGCTCAGGACTCAATTATTTTTTTTCTTCCAGCAACCTTTTTTCCTGTAGCTAGCATATTATTTAATTTTGGATATGCGACTTCAACATCAAGACGCGGAAATCAATTTTTATATTTTACAAAATTAATTTAATTTTACGCTTGTGGTTAGCATACACGTGTGCTTCTGTTTTTGTGAGCGGCTCCGGTCCCGACTAGAGGGTTCTTACTTGACTATTTTTGGATTGACTTTTAAATGTAGTCTATGTGTACATCTAATTTAAGCTTTCTCCGTGCCGAAGCTTTATATATGATACAAGAGTATATATTCGAAATTTTAAGTCTTAAGAGTTCAACAGTGCCGAACAAGACGTACTATACCCGGCTGTATCAAGTCAGCTCGCTAATCAAGAATTTATATACTTCATATAGTGGGATTTCCTTATTTCTATGTGCTGTAAATTTCTGACCAAAATCTGTATGAACGTTTTGACACCTTTGAAGCTAGATACTTGATATTCGGAATATATACACGCGTCAGATCAAGTTTAAGTATTTTTCCGATACGCCCACATAAATATATATACTCGTGTACACCACCCCGACATGATATGATATGATGTATATATCTACGCCTGGGAGTGGCAAATCGGGTCTATCTTCTACAATTTTGAAGCTAGAGCACCCAAATTTGGCTAAATTTAAGATAAATCAAGTAATATATCCACGCCTTCTGGGGGCGTGCAAATCGGGAATTTCTATATAGCGATTTGTATAATTCCTATAATATTTTGGACGCTGTAAAAACTAGACTTGAAATTTGCAAAATATATCCACATGGATCGCCTCGAATCAAAAAGACATCGTAAATATAACTACGCCCATTGCGTGGTAAATCGGAAAAACTATATTATTCACAGCTTTAAGGCTGGGGTAACCAAATTTTGCAATTAGAATACTGCTGATCCCCTCTACAGATATTTGATTAGGGCGTCTTTTCACCGTGACCGATTATATATGCAGTCGGTAGCGCTCGACTGCAACGTTCTTACTTTTTATACCCTGAACCCATTGAAAATGGGAATTTAGCCCCAAAAGTGAAAAAATCATATTTCGTATACGAAGGAGTTGGGATTTCGCATTTATACACATTTAGATGCCAATATTATGTACTGAAAATTTCATTAAGAAAGTACATTTATTTAATTTGACAATTGAATGCAGCCCAACCGCAGCCGCTTAATCATCTACGCAGTAAGCGGCGCTGCGTGTGTGCCTGTGTATATATGTGCGTGTGTGTGCGCTCGCAAAGCGTAATATATGTACATATATAGATAAAAGATGGTTCAGGCGATGTCCTAGTCGGGCAGACCCGACTAGAGCATTCTTAATTTTTTTTTTTTGGGAAAAAAATCTTGTGTTACCGAAATTTACATTTACATATCATTTTTATATGGATAACAATTAATGGCCGTGCAGGCTACGAACAGTCATTCAAATATTACACGTCTGAAAGCGATGCTGCCAATGCGGAGGACGATCAGAAGTCATTTGTGCAGAGCGAGCCGCTGGAGGAGACTGTCTATCGCTACTCGGAGCCGGATCCTCTCTATGTGCATCAGCATCCGGTGATGCAACTGGACACGCCTATACACTATGCAATTGATGAGCCACAACTACAGCAGCAACATTCAGCACAGACACAGGTGGAGCATGACTCGGCAAGCGAGGAGCAGGACGAGAAGGAGCTGGTGGATCAAGACGAGGAGCAGCAGCAGCAACAGACAGAACAGCGACCTGCTGGCAGTCAAAAACAACCCAAATTAGCGACTACACCTGCGCCGGCATCCAGCACAACCACAGAGAGCATAATTAACACTACCATGGCACCAACTCGAGCTGCGCCCACGAGCCGAAAGAACTTTGTGTCTACGTCGACCAGGTCTACACCGTTGCGTACGTTGAGTCGCTATCGAATAACGCCTCGCATCACAGCAGGCAGATCGACAACAACTACAACAATATCGACTACAACCACGAAGTCGTCGGCTGGAGCCAAGTGGAAACAGCGCCGCAAGGAGAATGCTAATGGGCTGGACAACAAGGCCAAGAGCAGTCACCGCCACGAATCCAAGGTGGCTTTCGTGTCCGTAACAGCAAACCCAACAACAACTACAACAGCAGGAGCAGCGACAACAACCACAGCTACTGCGACAACAACAATAACAGATCTGCCGGCAGTAAATAGCACCAGTTCGAGCAGTACAGCTGCATCGCCTGCACTGGCAGGTGAAGTCATCGAGGTGCTCACCCAGAAATCGGTTAGTAAATCCGTCAGCATCAAAGTGGGCGAGAACGGGGAGGAGATACCCATCGTTGTGGATGACGACGAGAACGAGGTTAAGCACAGCTAGACACTCAAATGTGACTAACCCTGTTTAAGAAAACTGAAAGCGGAGCAAGAATTAGAGCTGTAGGATAAGAAAAGTATCATTCTATTAGAAGCATTTCAGTTGAGCTTCTAATTTCAATTATTTAAATCAATGTATCTATCAAACTAGCATAGATTCCAAACTCGAGCACTGAATAAATATACATATTATTATCATGTACTATTATTGAAATATATGACTTTTTTTAAAAACATCAAAATTTTTCAAGTATAATATGTATGATTCGGTTGTTTTGCTGACCAAAAATATACAATTTATGATCAATTCAATTTGATTCGAAACTGACTTAAAACTCAGGATTCAATAATGTTCGAAACGCGTTGATTGAAAAAAAAAAGATAAGTTGATCTAGTATGCTAGCAACTGTTTAGGCATTTGGAACTCACCAGCCTCCTCATTGGTATACTTGTAGTTAGGGACAGGGGTCACCGGCATCAGTTTTGCATACGTTGTGGGCATCATTTCGGTGATGCGTTGATGGTAGGACAGGCTGTAAGATGAACGCTAGGATTATTTCAGAGGAAAAAATAAAAAGAAGTATTTTACCGCAGGCACTTTTGGAGAACCTCCTGTATAAACTTAGGACGTGGATGCTCGGCATCGAGCAGCAGGCAGCTGTCCCATTCGTCCCAGGACCAGGTGAACTTAAAGTTGCTCAAATGGTAGCTAAACCAGTTGACAAAGCGATCGAAGCACGACGTGTTCATAGAGTCGATGCGCATGAACAGAATCTCGGTGGCTTGCGCGAGCACCTGAGGCAAGGTTCCAGGCTGCAGTTTGCACAGCTCGATCAATATGGAGCCATAGCAAATGTCCAGATAGCGAGGCGTCGGCATGTGAAAGAGTTCTGCAAAGATAACCTCCACGATGCAGTATTCCAATGGAATCTTGTGTTTGAACGGAAAGTTGAGCAGCTGTGCAGCGCAGTCTTTGCGCTCATGATGATGCGTCTCGATGATGTGATGCAGATGCTCCTCGATTAGAAAACGCTCGATCGAGTGTGCACCTGGCAGATTCGGTCCATCGGGGCAATCCGTATAATCGAACATGCGATAGACCACCCATGGCATTGGATACTCAAACGCATCGTGATGCGGTGGCGGCATTATCTGAGGCAAATTATGCTGCAATGCCTCGCACAGTATGGAGTCGAAGACGAGGTAGGGACGCGGTATGTGCTTCTCGGCCCAATTATCCTGTCGCAGCTTGCGTATCTGCGCCCACAAACAGTCCAGATACTCTTCTTGCGGATGTGGCGCATCCGATGACCACACGCGCAGCGCATTGTGATGCTTCTTTGAGCGCTTGTTCAAATACACCTCAATACGCAGTAGCAGCGATTCTAGTGCCGACTCCTTCTTTTCGTATAAATCACGGCCCACCCACGGCAAAGTGGAGAGCACTGCAAACACAAACCAATCGCGGCGCACTTGCGGCACAGTGTCCTCATTGGACACATCTATCATTGTGTCCAGCAGCTGCAGCAGACTGGTGGCAGAGATGACGTGACAATTCACCAGGTCAGCTAAAAAACGGAGGGAATAGCGTGCTGCATCCCACCGACAAAGTTTAAGGGACTCCTTAAACGTTTTGACCATATGATCAACAAACTCGCCCCCGAATTTATAGTTCTTAGCATTGAGCAGACCCACCAGAGTCGTGTAAACGGTGCACTTTTCGGGCATGCGGACCGCACAGTCGGATAGGATGCGCAGGATCTTCAAACGGAATGTGCCCAGATCGGCCTCCAGCACTGAGACTAGACCTTCGAGATTCGACTCCACTGACGAGGTGCTGCGCTCCCCCACACGCAATATCAGCGACTCCAAGCGATCCTCGATCTCCTGGTTCTCTGAGACGCGGCGGCGCTTGTTGCGTCTGTGGTCTACGCAACAAATAAAGTATATTAAGAATTTAATTGAAATTAAAACTTATGATTGACCCACCAAAAGTCTCATCTTCGGTATCGTGTGCGCGTCGGCGACTCATTTTGGAATAACGTCCCAACGAATTGCTACAAACCAATTTAATAGCTCGTCGCACAGTAAAAAATAAGGCGTTTCTTTCCCCTTTTTTTGGCAACCGGCACAATTAAGACTGTACGTTGCGGTTACTGTGTATGAAAATGGTTGTCACTGATAGCTACAACTTGTTGCGCGTATTAAGTTTACGTCTGTGATGAAATTTACGTCGAATCAATCAAATTATAGCGCAAGCGTGCAAAATATAACGAGCAAAAATTTATTTTCCAACACGAGCTTCCGCATTTCACTATGCCAATTCCTTATGTGACCAAATGCGTTTAACATAACCAATTTTAATATAAAAATACCAAAAACTTGCAGTCTCATTAAATATACCAAACGAAAAACATTTATAATAATTGTTATCGATAAGTAAAATTCACCCATTGGGTAAATATATGTTTTAATGTTTGTTTTAACTTAGTTTTTTACGAGGACCCCATTTCCGGCGGACTTTAACTTTTTTGTGTATTTTATTGAATATAAGCAATTTAAAGTTGCCAATAACTTACTCACTGCACGACAATTATTAATTTATTTAGTATTAAGTTAAATTTTAAATATACTGAAATTAAACATTTTATATTATTCATGAGCTTGGGAGAACAAATGTATCAGAATATTTATATTTCATACAGTCTAAACATCAAAGAGCATTGGCAAAATAAATTATTAAGAATATATTTTTATAATTTATTTAAATAAAAATTAGGCTTGACAACACGGGTAAATGCTTATATATGTATGTCTGTAAACGTGTACATGCAACGCAGAATACTCATGAATACTCATATAGGTTTGTGCAATTTATCCCAGTTCCCAAGCAAATATGAGAGTAAGCACGCAAGCATGATAAGATCGAACTGCTCTCTCGCTACTGCACGTTACTTTAAAGAGTGTGCACTTCAATGAATAACTGTATGCAAATGGGAACAAATAATAGGCGCTACAAGTCCCAATTAGACAACAGTAGCTATAATATCTAATGTTTTTATGCCCTGAACCCATTGAATATGGGAAATCAGGGTACAATATTTTTGCGAAAAGTATGTAACAGGCAGAAGGAGGCGTGGCAAACCCCAAAAAGTATGTATATACATATGTATGTACATATATACTTGATCAGGGCGACGAGCAGAATCGATTTAGCCCTGTCCGTCTGTCTGTCCGTCCGTCCGTCCATCTGCATGAACGTGTCGATCTCGGAACCTATAATATATCAAGCTTGTTTTAGATTTCGATAAGTTTTCCCGTTTCAATGATATTGATTAAGAACGGTATCGATATAAAGTTTTTTGAACATAACTTTTACATCTTTTTAGCAACAGTCACCAAATTTTGCATTTAGCTTTTTGAAAATAAATACTTTTTTTAATTTTTTAGGCAAAACCGTATCATTGAAAATAGGGAATCAGGGTATAATGGTTTTGCAAAAAGTATGTAACAGGCAGAAGGAGGCGTGGCATACCCCATAAAGTATATATATTCTTGACCAGGGCGACGAGCTGAGTCAATTTAGCGCTGTCCGTCTGTCTGTCCGTCCGTCCGTCCGTCTGTCTGTCCGTATGTATGAACGCGTCGATCTCAGAACATATAAGAGCTAGAGACTTCAAATTTTGCATGATGGTCTGTGTATACAACGCGCATATCGAGTTTGTTTTAGATATTCGATAAATTTTTCCGTTTCAATGATATCGATTTAAAACGTTATCAAGATTCGGTTTTGTGACCATATCTTTTACATATTTTTAGCTACAGCTATCAAATTTTGCTTTTAGCTGTTTGTAAGTAAAATACATTTTCTATTTTTTCATATTTTGGATACCGGCTCCACATTTCACAAAAAAAAAGTATAAAAAAAAAAATTATCAAAGCCACAATTTAATTTTTTCAAATTTTTTAGTGAAAATCGTATTTTTAATAAATTAATAGCATTCAATGCAGAAAATTGCATTCAAATCCGTTAAGTAATACAGAAGTTAATAAAGGAAACATTGTAAAAGCACGCGGCAGCAGCCTGTACGTGTGTACACATACATTCAAATCAACTACGCAGTAATCGGCGCGCGTGCTTCTGTGTGCATGGTATGTATATGTGTGCATGTGTATATGTGCGCACGTGTATATATGTGCATGTGTATATGCCTGCCTGTGTGTATGTGTGCATGTGTATATGCGCGCAGAGGTAATATGTATAGATAAAAGATGTAAGCTAGGTTGTTTAATACATCAGCTCGGACTTGGTTCAGGGGACCTCGTAGTCGGGCAGACCCGACTAAAGCTTTCTTACTTGTTTAAGAAATCAAATCATTCAATGCTCAAAGTTTGATTAAAATCCGTTTAGTAACACAGAAGTTATTAAAGAACTAGAGGGAAGGGCTAACTTCGGCCATGCCGAAGTTTGGTAATACCCTTGCATTTGCAAAGGATACAGATACAGTTTTTTCTGATTTGCCACGCCCCCAACAATTGGATATATATCATTTTTGGGCAATCTATTAAGCAGGGCAACAGTAACCTATATATCAAATTTTGAAGCTGTACCTATAAGACTTTGGAAGATATAGTTTTCTCCGATTTGCCACGCCCCCAAGAGGCGAATATATATAATTTTTCATAATTTTGTCGCAACAGTCAAGCCTAACGTCTGTGTCAATTTTTGGAGCTCTAGGCGTAAAATTGTAGAAAATATAGTTTTATCCGATTTGCCACGCCCCTAATGGGCGTAGATATATATTCTTTATGTTTTTTTAAGGGTGGTTGATACAAATATATGTTTAAAGTTTCAAGTCTCTGGCTTTAACAGAGTCCAAAATATTGAAGGATTTATGTTGAGCACTATATAGACTTTCCCGATTTGCCATGCCCCAAGTAGGCGTGGATATATAATTTTTTGATCAATCTGAAGGGGAGGCCAAAAGTATATTACTTTCCATATTTGGATGCTCTAGCTTCAAAACTGTAGAAGATATATTTTTTTCCGATTTGCCACGCCCCCAAAAGGCGTAGATATATATTCTATATCTTTTTGTATTTGGGTGCAACTCAGGAGTATATATTCCAAAGTTCAAGTCTCTGACTTTAATAACGTCGAAGTTATCCGACTAAAACATTTCTTAAAACCGATCTGTCCTATGGGAGCTATAGGATATAGTCATCCGATCCGGATGATTCCGAGATATACAATTTCGGTTCAGTATCTCTTATAGTCTCGGAGGAGATTGCGTTGATCCGACAGACAGACAGACGGACATGGCTATATCAACTCAGCTCGCCTTGCTGATTAAGAATATATATACTTTATATGGTCGGAGATGCTTCTTTCTCTGCGTTGCAAACTTCTGACCAAAATTAATATACACGTTTTTTGCAAGGGTATACAAAATGTTGTCAATTACACTATGTTCAAAAAGTCAGATTTTTTTTGGCGCAAAGTCCAGTTTTGAAGCTAGAATCATCCAATTTTGCACACATATCTGTCAACTTATTCTAGAACTTAGGATTTTTTATTTCTTCAATAAGACTACGCCTTCACCCCCCTCCCCTAGTACCTATATAAAACTAGAGGGATGGGCTAACTTCGGCCATGTCGAAGTTTGGCAATATCCTTGCAATTATAATGGATATAGATATAGTTTTCTCTGATTTGCCACGCCCCAAACAAGTCGATATATATTTGCCACTCCCCTAATGGGCGTAGATATATATGCTATATCTTTTTTTCTAGGGGTGGTTGATATAAATATATGTATGTTTGAGGTTTCAAGCCTCTGGCTCTAACAGCATCCAAAATATTGGAGTATTAATGTTAGCCACTATATAAACATTCCCGATTTGCCAAGCCCTAAGTTAGCGTGGTTATAAAACTTTATGATCAATCTGAAGGGAAGGTCAAAAGTATATTACTTTCCAAATTTGAACGCTCTAGCTTCAAAACTGTAGAATATATAGTTTTACCCGATTTGCCACGCCCCCAAAGGGCGTAGCTATAAATACTATATATTTTTTATACCCTGAACCCATTGAAAATGGGAATTCAGGGTATAATGGTTTTGTGACAATGTATGTAACAGGCAGAAGGAGGCGTGGCAGACCCCATAAAGTATATATATTCTTGATCAGGACGACGTGCTGAGTCGATCTAGCCATGTCCGTCTGTACGTCTGTCCGTCCGTCCGACTGTCCGTCTGTCCGTCTGTCCGTCTGTCCGTCCGTATGAACGCAGTGATCTCGTAAACCACAAAAGCTAGAGATTTGAGATTTTAGATATATATTCTTGTAAACCATACGCAGTACAAGTTAATTTTTTTTTTTTGATAACTCATCCTATTTCCTTATTATCGATAACAATCGATATTTTGACTTTGTTTTTAAGCTATAACTTTTAGACCATAATACCTAGAGACACCAAATTGACTATGTAGGTTGCTGTGATGTAAATACAGATAATAAACTTTTTAAATTTTGGATACCTTCCCCCATTAGCCCCATAAGTGGAAAAAACGTATTTCAAATACTAGGGAGTTGGGATTTCGTATATATACACCTCTAGATGTCAATATTATGTCCTGAAAATTTCATTAAGAAAGTAGATCTAGAACCGAAGTTATTTAACAATTAATTTCTCCTATTGCTGCCCAGAATGCAGCCCAATCGCAGCCGCTAAATCATCTACGCAGTAAGCGGCGCGCGTGCTTGTGTATGTATGTGTGCGTGTGTGTGTGCGCGCAGTGGGTAATATGTACAGATAAAAGATGTAAGCTAGATTGTTTAAAACACCGCCTCGGACTTGGTTCAGGGGATCTCGTAGTCGGGCAGACCCGACTAGAGCGTTCTTACTTGTTTTGTATGGGGATGCGATTACTGAGTATATATTCCAAATTTCAAGCTTAAGGCTTTAATAGCGCCGAAGTTATCCCATTAAAACACTTCTTAAAACCGATCTGTCCTATGGGAGCTATAGGATGTAGTCATTCGATCTTGATGGTTCCGAGATATACAATGCCTACAGCAAATTGGAGCCTATGTGCAAAATTTCAGCTCTGTAGCTCTAATAGTCTCGGAGGAGATTGCGTTGATCCACACAGACGGACAGACAGATAGGCAGACAGACATACAGACAGATAGACAGACAGACAGACAGACGGACAAACAGACGGACAGACGGACATGGCTATTCGAACTCAGCTCGTCTTACTGATCAAGAATATATATACTTTATGGGGTCTGCCACGTCTCCTTCTGCCTGTTACATACATTGTCACAAAACCATTATACCCTAAAATCCCATTTTCAATGGGTTCAGGGTATAACAAGTAAGAACGCTCTAGTCGGGTCTGCCCGACTACGAGATCCCCTGAACCAAGTCCGAGGCGGTGTTTTAAACAATCTAGCTTACACCTTTTATCTGTACATATTACCCTCTGCGCGCACACACACACGCACACATATACATACACAAGCACGCGCGCCGCTTACTGCGTAGATGACTGTGCGGCTGCGCTTGGGCTGCATTCTGGGCATCATTATGAGAAATTAATTGTTAAATAACTTCGGTTCTAGATCTACTTTCTTAATGAAATTTTCAGGACATAATATTGACATCTAGAGGTGTATATATACAAAATCCCAACTCCCTAGTATTTGAAATACTTTTTTTCCACTTATGGGGCTAATGGGGGGAGGTATCCAAAATTTGAAAATTTTCTTTCAGCACAGCAACCTTCATAGTCAATTTGGTGTCTCTAGGTGTTATGGTCTATAATAGTTATAGCTTAAAAACAAAGTCAAAATATCGATTGTTATCGATAATAAGGAAATAGGATGAGTTATCAAAAAAAAAAATAAACTTGTACTGCGTATGGTTTACAAGAATATATATCTAAAATCTCAAATCTCTAGCTTTTGTGGTTTACGAGATCACTGCGTTCATACGGACGGACAGACGGACGGACGGACAGACGGACAGACGGACATGGCTAGATCGACTCAGCTCGTCGTCCTGATCAAGAATATATATACTTGATGGGGTCTGCCACGCCTCCTTCTGCCTGTTACATACATTGTCACAAAACCATTATACCCTGAATTCCCATTTTCAATGGGTTCAGGGTATAAAAACATGAGAATTTTATATGAGCATGGTAAAGTGTAAAGTGACTCTTCTGCTTTCGAATTTTCTTGGAAGGGTAGCAATGGGACCTCTCGATGTTGAAATTTGTCAAATTGTTCTGCTTGTGCGTACATATATATATGCATACATATACAATTCGACAGAGAATTGAGAGTGAGCAATTACAATGTACATATATTGTACTATATTATGTGCAGATCGCACTTATGCAATTCGAGAGAACGCTGAGAGTGAATAATATCAATGTATACTGTGTGCAGGTCGCACTTACGCATATCTCGCTTCATCTCGCTCGATCTCTCTGCTTTTAAATACTGTGAAGTCCCACTGCTTTATGAAGATTTTGAGAGAGTAAGGGACCCGAGCAAATAAGAAGTTGAGTGGGACCTGTCGCACAAAAAAAGCGTGGCGAAAAAGTTTGTACTAGATGTCCCATCTATGTGTTGTATGGTTAGTGCTTGTACTTTCACGTCTGTTCATTTTCACTTCTAATTTCACTCTCCCCTCCAGTTGTCTTCGTTTCGGATCGGGGCCTGCTTATTTATTTATTTATTTATGTTGACTATACGTGTGCAACAGAAGGTAACAAAAAAAATAACAATATATGAATTTACATAAGAATATTATTTAATAATAAGATAGCCTATATAAGATTACATCAAATACCCTAATAATATCACCGACACGTTGGGGGAATTTTATTTGCCCGACCGGCTAGCTATGCCCCAGATCACAGCTAAAAGTAGTCAGTGATATTACTCGGATCTATAAAACTAAAGATTTTGTTATTAGGAAACTTAAACAAAATTAGTACGTATTAAACTTAGTAGTGTAAGTAAATAGAAATAAAAAGTAGATAGTAATTTCAGTTGGGAAATCACTGACCACGATGGGGGTAATTTTTGCCAGTCCGGCCGGCTATGCCCCTACTCATAGCTAGGTACTGTCAGTGATTTCCCGAAGATGAACTGAAAGCAAGAATTTTATTATAGGAAGAGAGTTCAGATGAGAAGACGTTATAAAAATGATTATAATTCTGACAAAGCACATATAAAGCATTATGCAGAGAGTAATTTTAAATCTTTTGAAATATTTAGATTTAATATTTCTTAAATTATTGAGTCTTCGGGAAGACCAAGGGGGCTTATTTGTGGGGGCAAAACAGCACAGGTTGGCACACAAACATCTAAAATAGAGTTTAGAGTGTTATAGAAAAAACTTGTTGCAAAATTAATGTCAACCGAGTCATAAAAAATTGACCAATTAGTTGCATTAATTAACTCATTTAGTAATTTAAAATTACATTTATGATAGCAACGACGAATTGATAATGGGTTTGAAAAAGAAGAAAAAGTATGTGGAATTACAAGAGACAAAGCTAGCTCTAATGTAGGATGGTGGCTATCCTCCGGAACAGACAATGGAAAAGATCTAGAAACATCAATAATTGAGTTATCATTAATGAATACAAGATCAAGAATTCGATTCAAATGATTTGATATAGAGTTCATTTGAAACAATGATAGGTCAAACATTCCATCAAAAAAATCATGTTGAATTGATGGAGTTAGATAATTTGATTCAGTAAATAAAGACCAAGTATTATTCGGAATGTTGAAATCCCCTAACACCATAAAAAGGTCAGTATCTTGAACAAATTCGAAGACTTCTTTAATACAGTTTAGAAGATCAATATAAACTTGTATATCAGAAGAAGGGGCAATATACGAGCAGGTCACATATAACGAGCCTGTTGGCAAAGTGACTTTGACACCAACAATCTCAGCATGACGGGTCGACATAAAATTAAACTGTTCAGAGTGGAAAGAAGTGTTAACAGCAATAAGAACACCTCCACCATTCCTGGACAAACGATCACGTCTATAAGCAGTAAAGTTACTTGAAAAAAAATTTCACTGTTACAGATTGAAGGATTTAACCACGTTTCAGTAAAGGCTATAATGTCATTATGACAAGAAAAGCTCTTAAAAAACAGGTTCTTAATTGGTGCTCGTGTCCACTTAACGGTGCCATCGTGTGATCGTCCATTGGCCGTGGCGCCACTGTATGTCTGGCGTGGGCGCGACTGCGTCAGCTATCGCTGCGCTGCCGCGAACGGCATCTCGGCAGTTCATGGCTCGTCCGTGTGTGCGACACAAGCCCATTGCTGAATAGCCGAGTGCGACAGAGAGCCACTTCTGTGTGTGTGTGTGTGTAGCGTTTGTCGTAGAGAGGGTTGTTCCAACAGTTATGGAGCTTGCTGTGAGGAGCTGAGCCCACATATATAGATAACTCTACCTCTATGTGGTTATATATCCAACTGGGCTCTCATATGGCTCCTAACATATATAAGCATTTACCCGTGTTGTCTAACTTTATTTTTATTTAAATAAATTATAAAAATATATTCTTAATAATTTATTTTGCCAATGCACTTTGAAGTTTAGACTGTATGAAATATAAATATTCTCATATATATGTGTTCTCCAAAACTCATGAATAATATAAAATGTTTAATTTCAGTATATTTAAAATTTAACTTAATACTAAATAAACTAATGTACATAATATATATTATATATACATTATTATATTGTATTATGAGATTTGCATAAGATAAATTGCAATTAAGTGTATTTGGCTATGCTGCTCTTAAATAAAATATACCATATGCGCCAAATAAAAATACTGGAATCGGAATACTTTTCATCGATTAAGAACATCTGTTATTCGATCATTTCGAAGAGTTGACGATAGTCCTCATCTAACAAATATTCATCGAAAAGTGGTATCGAAGCTGAACGACTATTCATAATAGTGCCGCGAGTAAGTTATCGGCAACTTTAAATTGCTTATATTTAATAAAATACACAAAAAAGTTTTGTAACTAAGTTACAAAAACACCACCCCAAGTGAGTCGGACGTTCTTTACCTACGGTAGCTAAAACGAAGACTCACCAAAGAAAGGACAGATTTCCGGCACATTTCTTCAGGCTAGACTAATAAAAAGTACAGATCTAATACGGAAAAATGCTGAAATGGCAACACTGAACTTGACTAACATACTTTGACCGAGTTGAATGTGACCAGAGATCACATATATAATCTGTCGATAGAAAGCATCAAATCGATAATATTGTCAAAGTAAACTGTTGCAAATTGTTGAGACTTGTCTTTAGATTCGTATTTTTTCTTAATACATTTTCTGCGCACACACACGCAATCGTTTAATGAAACGCAATTGAAATTCGGGTGTGCTGGTGCAAATGGATCAGTTCTCGCACGACTTGACCCTCGCCCTGGAAGAGACGTCTCTGATGGACAGGGCGTGCGGCGTTGGTAGGTGGGGCTCGCGTCGTAGAACTCGATCAACGGGTAATTTGCGTAAGTATTTGAGCTAAACTATATGTACCCCTTCCACTGCCAGCCTAAAAACCACTTTATTTTACATGCAGCTTGTGCACCGCAACCAACCGAAGATTCGTCGAGCAGTCCCGCAGACACATTGAATAATGAACACGGACACTGGCACCATCCAAATCCCAATGCAAACGTCGATGGTCTGGATGCTCAGACACAGATTGACATGGTTCCTGCGAGCGATTCGGATGATAAGGCCGAGGGAATGCTCCCACTGCGCCTACCCGGTAAGGCGCTCAATGCGGCGGCCGCCGTACGCATGGGAATGGGCGCCCTCGAGTCGGACTCGTTGAACGAAACGAATTTTAGTCCAGTTCGGTGAGTGGATGCGCCACCTAGCCACCTAGACTAATAATTATTCTTCGTTTTTTGTAGCTTTTACAAGCCGAACTCTCGTCGGAAACGAAAGATAAAGCGCATGTCCATGGAGTTTGAGTTTAGCAAGGAAAGCAATCTAGCCTTGTCACCGCACAGTTTTACAGAGTCGCCGCTGCATCCGGGTATGCTGGGAAATTGCACCGGCAACACTGGCTGCATCTCCAGCACTGGTACCGTACGCAAGCGCCTGTTGAAGATAGACAGTGACAATCGCTCGAATTTATTTTTTTGCGGAAAACGCAAGCGCTCTAATCGGGATCGCTATCATGACTTCGATCAAGATGCGGATGGCGGCGTCTGTGGCATCTCCAGCAATTTGCATTCAACAAGCATGCCACGTTACACGCACATGGAGGAGTACCATCGTATGCGGCCCCGCAGCTATTCATCCACATCGAAGCCGCACAGCGAGCGTCTGTTGCCACTCAACAAGGGGCTTCTTTCCAAAATAAATCGCATTGCGCAAAACCAAATGCAGACGCAACAAGCACAAAAGACTGACAACACATCGAACATGGAGGAGGGCCTGGAGCAGGAGCAGCAAGTGCTGTCCAAATCAATTGCGACCACGCAGCAGCTGGATCTGAATAAAAGTGCAGCCAGTGGCTTTGGTGACTTTAGCATGGAAACACTTGTGCCTGTCAGCGATATTGAGACGCTGCTCAATAATTCAGAGAAGATGCCGCTGCAACTGTCTTTCGACAGCGCCGTTACAGATTATCATCATGCACATCGCAAGAAATCGCATTATGGCCACATGCACGGCAGCGCCTCCACGACGAAGGCTCATCGCAGACGCCGCTTTTACCAGACGCCGCACACATTGCAAGTGCAGTCGATGGACTGCAGCGAGCTGTATGATTTTCTTAGCTCCAGCTCGCTGAGCTCCTCGTCGGACAGCGAGGATGGCCATTGGCTTCACGATACAGATCGCGAGGGTGACGACGAGCTAACAGATTGGCCCGGCAACGAATTTGGCCCCGGCGGCAAATACGATCCCAAGCGCAAGCTGACTAAGAAATCGCTGCTACCCCAAATACGCTCCGACGATACGAATGGCGAGGACGACACGCTTATGTCCGGCACGGAGGCCACAGCTACAATGACTTTTTCTGATAGCTACTGCGACGGCGGAACCTCGCAGTCGGCTCCGCTTTTAGATGCTTTGCAGGATTTGTCACGGTTTCAGCCGGTCGCCAGTTCGGAGCCAATAGAGATCACAGGCGGGGGCGCCAATCGTGGCAATCGAAGCGTTGGTTTCATTGGTGTCAACATCTGCATGGATGCAGAGCGCAGCATGAATGGCATGCCAACAGCGTTGAAGCAGATCGAGAGCGAGATGTCGGGCGAGACATCAAATCCATTTCTGTCCTCGTCGCCGCCCATGCAAATGCTGGAGGTGCGTGAGATACGCGCCGGCTGCCGGCGAATCAACGGCGATCGAGCTGGATTCAGCATCAAATTAAGCGTTAGCGAGCGCCTCGCACGTTTTTTGCAGGATCCGCGTCAGACTCAAATCCGTTTGCCCGACATTGAGATCTACGAACAGGATAGCCTGCTCAATTTGGCCACGCTTTACTCGCTCAACATGGTCGTTGAGAATGGATGCACAGTGTTAACCAAGACCAGGTGAGTGTACAATTCTTTATTCCAAAAATCAAATTCGTTAAGTTAAGTTGACTTCTTTATGGTAGAAATACAACACAATCGGTAAACATCGATCCGCAGCGTGACCTGCAGCACCGTCCAAATTTGTTTAGCGACTTCAAACGCCGATGCTACGGTGACATTGCCGCTGAAGCCACTAAACCCACATCCGCTGCGACCCCTACAGACAACACCAATACAATCGCTGCAGTTACGCCAGCCTCCGAGACGCTGCCCAAAAAATGAAGAAATAATCAAAAGGAAACTATCAAAAACTAAATTTAATAGAATTAGCAGAGCAGACAAGAACTCTATCGGCAACTGGAATCCAATATAAAGGTTAATCTAAAGGCATTTCGTCTGAGGTTATGGGGCTGGGCGACTGTGCAACTCTTCTTTTTTAGCCTATTTATTAAGCTTTTAATTTGTTTCGTAGAGTCTTACTTTATACATGATTTTTTAATGTATGTACATCGTTCGGATGTATATATATATATATATATATATATATATAGATATACAGATTTATATTAATATATATCTATATCTCTATCTATATTAATATATATCTATATCTATATCTATATATATATATATATATATATATATATAGATTATATATATATATATATAGATTATATATATATATATATAGATTTATAGATTTATATTTATATATAAATTACATAAATTAGGGAACAGTTCATGCCACAATCAACTTAATGCTTTTATTTTGGTTGCACTAATCAGAGTAGCAAACGCTCAGCAAAGTGAGACGTACGACACACATAGATATAGAAACAGACACACATAAAGACAGAAAGAAACGAATGGCGAGATATGCTTGTTGTCAGGCATTAGTTCCACTGTACAAAAGATTATTATTTTAAACCTGTTCCATAATAATTATTGCGATCTTGAATATAAGTCAATATGTGCGCATAACTAACGTGTATTTTATATAAATATAGTGGAGTGTACTTTAAAAAATTTGTATAGTATAATAAGGAAATGCTGGTGATCTTCAGTTCTAGCTTAGAAACACATTATAAGCGCGTTGAATATCATTCGTCTATATAAAAAGTCTTGCAAAAAGGGTATATTAATTTTGGTCAGGAGTTTGCAACGCAGAGAAGGAAGCATCTCCGAACATATAAAGTATATATATTCTTGATCAGCAAGACAAGCTGAATTGATATAGCCATGTCCGTCTGTCCGTCTGTCTGGATCAACGCAATCTCCTCCGAGACTATAAGAGCTACAGAATTGAAATTTTGCACATAGACTGGAATGTGCTGCAGGCATTGTATATCTCGGCATCTTCCGGATCGGATGACTATATCCTATAGCTCCCATAGGACAGATCGGTTTTAAGAAATGTTTTAGTGAGATAACTTCGATGTTATTAAAGTCACAGACTTGAAATTTAAAATATATACTCCTGAGTTGCACCCAAATGGCAAATCAGAAAAAACTGTATCTGTATCCTTTGCAATTGCAAGGGTATTACCAAACTTCGGCATGGCCGAAGTTAGCCCATCCCTCTAGTTTAGTCTTGCATCGTTCTTACTTGATTGATATGTATATACAGACAATATTTTGTGGTAATGTATGTAACAGACAAAAGGAGGTGGCTGACGACCCCTTAAAGTATATTTACTCTCGATCAGGATGACGCGCCTGGTCCATCTAGCTAAGTCCGTCTGTGCGTCGCTCCGTATGATCGCAGCGTTTTCGTAAACCACAAAGTATATATTCTAGTATACCTTACGCAGTACGAGCTAATATTTTTCCTATAATTTATCCCATCCTTATTGATAAAAATCTAAATTTAAGTCCGTTTATGTAAGCCTTGTCTTGAACACCATTCACCAAGTATTAACTATGTATTTTCGTAATGAATACAGACATTATGTGGGTGCCGGATCTTGAATAGCTTTCCCCATAATTGAAAATGATTATTTCAAATACTACGGACCCGGGTCTCGGCTTTTGTATATACACACATTTGGATGTCATTACTATGATCCAAAAATCATTCATTAATATAGTACATCTAGAACGGATGTTATTCAATAACTAATTTCCCTTAGTACAGCCCAAAACCAGCCGCTACATTAAGTGCGCAGTTAGCAGCACGCTTGCCTGTGTGTACTTGTGTATGTATGTGTGCAAGTGTTTTCTTAAATGTATATACAGTGACGAACAAAATTATTGGCACAGCAAGCATTTTTAACTTTCTGGCCACCTTTTGACCCTTTAAATAAAGATAAATGCTAAAAAAAAATTTACCAATTAGATTGAAGTATTTATTATAAATAAACAGAATTTTTTTTTCTAAAAATTAACAACTAGTATTAATATTAAATCAAATTAAAAAAAATGGTGTATTTCGCTGAACAAAATTATTGGCACAGTTAGGCCACTTAGGTTTTTTTTTTAATAATTTAAACTATGTGGCAACTCTATTTTTGGCAATTTGGCATCCTGATATATCCCGTTATTCAAAATTTCTTCTATTTTTATTTGGAGATTTTAAATTAAGTTAGAAACACTCCTAGTTTATTGTTTGCTTTAATAATGTCACCTAAGCAAAAAGAAACATCCATAGCTCAAAGGAAAATAATCCTATATTTGCACGATCAGGTCAAATCATACTCGGAAATAGGGGAAATTATGGATAGAAGCCGCATTAGCATCAGAAGCAACGCACAACGCTTCAAAGGAGCCTCAAACTTGGAGAATTCCAAGCAGACAGGTCGCCCAAAATTATTGAACAGCCGCGAATGCAGCCAAATCGTTCGGAAAGTAAAAGCGGACCCCAATATATATTCAACACAGATCGCTGCTGATGTACAAAAATAAATTGGGAAGGATGTTCACTCGATTGCGGTACGCAGAGTACTGCAAGAGGCCAACTACCATGCCCGTGTGGCTAGACGAAAACCGTATATCTCGAATGCCAATAAAAAATACATTTGGACCACGCTAAAGAGTTTATAGACATGTCCTTGGACTACTGCCATTAGGTGATGTTTTCCTGGAAAAAGCCTGTCACTGAATTGGAACTTTATAATATGAGACCAACTGTTAAGCATGGTGATGGAGGGGCTCTGGTGTCGGGTTACATGTGTGTTTGAATTGGTTTTCATAGACGGCAACATGGACAAAACTGGATATCTAAATATTTTTATGGATTATTTCAGGGAAAGTGGCGAAAAACCAAATATACCAAATGCATTCACATTTCAGCATGTCAACGACCCCAAGCATTCTGACCATATTGTGAAAATGTGGCTTGCCTATAATGCCGCCCATGTCCTGCCCCACCCACCACAGTCTCCCGACCTCAATCCCATTGAGCATTTGTGGGAAGAATTGGATAGGCGTGTAAGAAAGACGGCTATATCAACAAAAGCCGACTTAAAGCAAGCCCTTGTTGAAGAATGGCAGAATATTGGGGAGCAAACAACAAAAAAATTAGTAGACTCAATGCCAGCTCGCTTATCAGCCGTCATTAAGGCTAAGGGCTTGAGCACAAAGTATTACAAATTTTTTTTGTATTTTATTTTTAAGTTTTTCTTTGGGTGTGCCAATAATTTTGTTCAGCGAAATACACCATTTTTTTTAAATTTAATTTAATATTAATACTAGTTGTTACTTTTAAAATAAAAAAATTCTGGTAATTTATAATAAATAGTTTAATCTAATTGATAATTTTTTTCATTTCTTATTTATCGATATTTAAAGGGTCAAAAGTTGGCCAGAAAGTTAAAAATGCTTGCTGTGCCAATAATTTTGTTCGTCACTGTACATATGCAGCAGCTCTGCGAAGGGTTCAGAGTATTTAATAGTCGTGCACTCCCGATTAAAGCACTGTTGTTTAATATTTCGTTTGTCCAATAAATAATTTGTCCCATTAATAATCTGTTTAAAGCATATTTAAATATATCATGTTCATTGCGTCTATCCATACTTCATTGTATGTATATATTAAATCGGAAGGGAAACCGTGGCATATTTAATAATTATAATTGATATCTGTGGAATATGGAGTATGGTGGAGCTATTCGCAGTATTGAATTAGCTCTGGAATGTCGTAATCTTTATTAAAGCTAATCAGCTTTATTAAAGTTTACTTGTTTAAATTGACAGTTTCTAAATTGGATGATATGGAAAAAATATGTTTAACAACTATGCGAAAATAAATCAGCTTAGAAATGGTTTACGGTACAAAAATATATAACCGCTAAATATACATACAAACATATCCTATAATTTACTTACATTTTTATGAATATGGTATATACAAACATATTTTATGTGTGTATAAGGGCTGATAGTAATTAAGAATTTATATTTCATAGATTTATGAATTCTATAGATTTATAAATTATATGTAACTATCGATATATAGGCGCCATGATTCAAATATGCATATGTGCATGCGTGTGTGTGTGCTTATTTAGCTTGGGGTCGAATCAGGCGCATGCGCTCAGATGCGCCACCTGGTGGGCCCCACTGGGTTGCCAATCGCAGCAGCAGCCGCATTACAAAAGTTTGGCAACCCTTAAAAGCACGTTTGTGTTTTTTTCACTTGGGGTTTTGACTGCGCTGGCCGCTCTGCACTTTCCGGGGTCAGATCGACGGCAGAAACGAGTTGCCTCGTTGTGTCGCTGGTTGTTGTCGGTCGTCGGTCGTTCGAAAGAGCACCGTCTTGGATAAAGTGTGTGCCGGAAGTCTGTAGGGGAAGCCACAGGGGGAACTGGGTAAATTGCAGGGCATGCATAAGCGAATGCAAAAACAAGAAGAGAGCAAAATAACGGAACGGAACTTCTAAGCTGAAACCCAAGAACATTTTGCAAACTCGTAAAGAAACTAACGGTAATTTGTGTGCTCATTAGATCTGTCGTTCTCTCTGCGTGTGTGTGTATGCGTAATCCATGTGAATGTCGAAGAGCTACACGTGAGCGGGCGGCATTCAACTAAGGCGAGAGAGATTTGTGCGACGCGAGGCGTATTGCTTATTGATTTTTCTATGCTGCATACGAAGGCATACGCACACACTTGCTCGCCCATTCACACATACACACACGTACGCGACTTGCGCTAGTGTCCGCGCGTGTGAGCTAATCTCTTATCTGAGTATAGAAATTCGAGAATTTGTTTTCGTTTCAATTATTATTTGCTTCTTCCATTTGTTGTTTTCAATCGGCAGCGTGCGCTGCCATGGAGGAGCGCTCATTGACGCGTCTATAGGGTCGGGGTGCCAGTTCCATTAGTCGAAATTCAGAGCCAGAGCCAGTTGCATGCGCCGGGAGCATGTGCAGCAGCAGCTGCAGCTGCAACGTTTGAATTCCTGCCCAGCTTTACGCAGCCCGTCGACCAAGCCGGAAAATGAGTGCATGCGTGATGGCCAAGGATACGAAGGAGTTAACATCATCTGCATCCACTACTACGGTACCAGTGGCTGCGGGTTTCAATGCGGAGTCAATGGCACCGCCTGATCCGCCCATAGCCAATGGGCATGAGCATGAGCAGGAACTAGAGCAAAAGCTGGTGAGGCCAGCGAAGCAAACAAATGACACGGAGCCGAAAACACACGAATCAGAGCTGGATGCGGATGTGGATGCAGTGGCAACGCCCTCCTCCATAGATGCGCTGACCAGCTGTAAAGATGTGCTTTTAGCGCAAAAGCTCTTCGCCAGCGGAGGCAGCGGTCCCAAGGAGCTGCTCAAGGTAAAGGAGCCAATGCGTGTGGGCTTCTACGACATTGAGCGCACAATTGGCAAGGGAAACTTTGCAGTAGTGAAGCTGGCGCGGCATCGCATTACCAAAAACGAAGTAGCCATCAAGATCATTGACAAATCACAGCTGGATCATACGAATTTGCAAAAGGTCTATCGCGAGGTGGAGATCATGAAGAAGCTTAAGCATCCGCACATCATCAAACTGTATCAGGTTAGAGCAAAGGCCTTAATTAAGCCTAAACTAAAAGCTAATCCTCGCAAGCTTTACAGGTGATGGAAACTAAGAACATGATTTACATTGTCTCCGAGTACGCCAGCCAGGGCGAGATTTTTGGTAAGACGTGACAAGTGGAAAGCAACTAATTTCTTGAAATATCAACTCTTGTTCTTTTAGATTATATAGCCAAGTATGGGCGCATGTCTGAGTCTGCGGCCCGATTCAAATTCTGGCAAATCATCTCTGCCGTGGAGTACTGTCATATGAAGGGCATCGTGCATCGGGATCTCAAGGCGGAGAATCTGCTGCTCGACTTTAGCATGAACATTAAAATTGCCGATTTTGGTTTCTCTAATCATTTCAAACCCGGAGAGCTGCTCGCCACCTGGTGCGGATCGCCGCCCTATGCCGCACCAGAAGTATTTGAGGGCAAGCAATACACTGGACCCGAAATAGATATTTGGGTAGGCAAATGTTTATACATATATGCCAGATTATTAATTTTAGTTAACCTCTATGTCTCTTGAAGTCACTAGGCGTGGTGCTCTATGTGCTGGTGTGTGGTGCTTTGCCTTTTGATGGATCCACGCTGCAGAGCTTGCGGGACCGTGTGCTATCGGGTCGTTTTCGAATACCCTTCTTTATGAGCTCAGAGTGCGAGCATCTAATACGCCGTATGCTGGTGCTGGAACCGACACGTCGCTATACCATTGAACAGATCAAGCGCCATCGATGGATGTGTCCCGAACTGCTGGAGCATGCTCTTATTGCCAAATACAACTTGAACATGGAACGGCAGGCGGTGCTGGAGCCAAGCGAGGATATATTAAGGATTATGTCCGAGTATGTGGGCATTGGGCCGGATAAGACGCGCATCAGCTTAAAGAAGAACACCTACGATCATGTGGCAGCCATCTATTTACTGCTGCAGGATCGCGTCTCACATAAAAAAGATCAGACCAAGCCCAACGAATCGAGCAGCCGTCTGCTTTACAAGAGCAGCAAGCAATCGCCAATGCTCGATGAGTTGCCCACGCACCAACACCAGCTGCTGCAACTGCATCAGCAACAGCAGCAGCAACAACTGCAGCAAGCAAAGACAATATCCACCACTGTCCTGTCAAAGGATCCGACACACAAAAGACTTAGCCGCCATCAGACTGTATTGATGAGCGAGCGACCAACTGCCGATCCCTACTATGCGATCAAGCAGCAGGCCCATATTCACGCCCAAGTCCACGACCGTTTCCTGAACGGGGATGAGGGTGCGGCCATGGCCATGCCCACTAGATATACACCGCTGCCAGCACCGGGCACACGCATTATCCATCATAGCCTCAGCTCGCCTCGCAGCATGCCCAGGAGCCAGCGACCGGTTGGCATCTCGCTGAGTATCAACAATAACGGCAGCGGGCAGCCGTTGCCATCAGTAGCTAATCTGAGATGCCGCGAACTATTGCTCAATGCCAGCCAACAGTTGGAGCAGGCGCATCCGCTTGGTCATTTGCCATCGCCATCACCGGCGCCCAAGCAGCTGCATCAGACTATTAGCGAGTACATCATCAAGCAGAGCACCGAGGATTGTCGTCAGCTGCTGCAGCAGGTACGTCCGCCAGCCAATTATTTACTATTCCATTTATCATCATAACATTGACATTTTTAATCTCTTGCAGTCCATGGCCATTGCAGAAACAAAGAAGGAGGAGGTGCAACAGCCAGTGACAGCTACTGAGCATTCGATTACTGCTACGCCCAGTGCCGAACATAATAAGACAACAAAGGTTATATCCAGCTCGAATAGCTTCGAATCCACCGCTAATCTTAATCAGAGTTTTCGCTACAAAATGTCCGCCGAGGCGAACCGACTATTTCAGACCCTCCAGGAGAGTCCATTGCCAATTGAGGTTCGTATGCGTACAGGCTATTTGATTTATGTGTAGCTGCATATGTAGCTCCTCTATAGTCATTTTATTTACATGGTAATATGTCTAGTTTGTGTGTAGCTGCTTATAGATATAACTCCTCAATGGTCACTTGCTTTGCATATGAATAAGACTTGAATGATAAAAACTTACCCACGTCTTACTTATATTTATTCAGCATTTAAATCTATCTCAAGTGACCACAAACACTCATATGTAGCTCTTGCCTGATCACTGTCTTGCTTACCAATATGTCTCCCCACTTACAAGCCTTTATTCATCATCCAAATCTGTATCAAGTAGAATTTCTCTCCACGACCTAACTGGGTTTTACCTTAACATGGCTTCTCTAACTAACTATTCCTAACTATTCCTTCCAACATCTCATACTCTTTTTTGGTCACTATCGAAAACTTTTTTAAATTGTAGTTATTTCAATCTTGTACCTAGTTGGTATATATAGTCTGACTTGAATTGTAAATAGCCTCTTTTTCTAAACCTTCACCCAAATCTTACACAAATTTATTGATTCTAATTTGAATTGTTTTACATGTACCTGTAGCTGCATATATAGTTCCTCCATGGTCACTATATCATATAATGCTGCACCTTCATCCAATTCTTGCCCACCTTCGTTCCCAATTTTCAACTTGGGGGAATTTCGTTCAACCCCGCACTCCATTGTCACATTATTTTTTTAATCGATCTCTTCTACCGAAACAGAAACCCAAGCGCAAGGCCGCAACAACAAATGGCAATCGCAATGGGAGGGCTGCAGGCCGAATTACGCAGGAAACTGGAGTGCACGAGTCCGAGACCAATGAAGTCGGGTGAGTGAGATTTTCCGCCCAACGATTCGCAAGTGCTGCAGAGTCTGAAGTTAATCGGGCGTCGTTGTTGTTGTAGCCGTGAGAAAAAGACTTTTGAGAAGAAGGTGCTCGCACAGGGCAGTTCCAGCACGGACGAGGGCTGTGACACGGATCAGGGCAACGAGGGTGCCGCCAAAGAGGGCTCCCAATCGTCCACGGATCTGACCAGTGTCCAGGCGAACACGCGCATTCGCTCCTATGCCAGTAGCAGCAGTTCCAGCGGCGTCTTAGCCGGCAGCTACTCGAAGAGTCTCAGCCAGAATTTGAGTCGCGGCTCCTCGAAGAGCAACTGTAGCGCCTATGAAAGTCTCGACTTTGTACTGCCCTCCGTGCCGGACATAGCTGGCAGCCTGCCCTCCTGCATGAGCAACTCAATGCTGGCTGCCGCCACAGCAGCTGCAGCCACTGTCTCCAGTGAACACTCGTCGGAGCGTTCTCTGTACAGCAGCCATAATTCGTGCATCCATATGCCCAGTGCGGTGAATTTGCTGTCAACGCCAACGCCATCGCCGCAGCCGGCGCCACTGCCCTTTGTGGACAAACGTTCGCCTATCCATTTCCGTGAGGGTCGCCGCGCCAGTGACGGCCTGGTGGCTCAGGGCTTACTCAGCTCTAGTTCACTGCTGGGCGCCAGTCGCGTCTATGGCAGCTATCGTTACGAGCAGGCCAAGCGCCACGGCTGGCTCGAGATACAGCAGTTACAGCAGGAGGCGTCTGTCTATGCGCCCAGCCACACCCATCCCCATGCCCATGGTCATGGTCATCTGGGACTGGAGGAGCTGAATCTGGTTAATTGTCAATTTTCACATGGTCAATTCTATGCGATGCCCATTAAGCCGCATCACACGCTGCACCACCTGCTCCCGCAGCATCACCAGCAGCTGTCCTACGCGTCGCCCCCATCACGCCTGGTGATGGACGCCAGCAGCGAGGTGTATGCGGCACATGGACACGCCTGCTATCAGCCGCAGCCGCCACCACCACTGGGCGTCTACCTTCATTCACATCACCCTCAGCATGTGGCCATGTCGCCAATGCAAAAGCCGCCGCTACAGCAGCAGCTGCTGCAGCATCGCTTGCTCCAACAGAAGCGTCAGCTATTCCAAAAGCAATACGCTCTGGAAACGCAGCTGGCTCGCCATCAACATCATCATGATTATAACCATGGCCATGTCCACTTCAATCATAGTCTGGTACAAACAACGCCTCCGCCTCCGGTGCGCGCCACTGAGCACCATTTGGCCGAGGAGTTGTACGAGCTGGCCATGCTGGATAGGCCGCGCAGTGGACCACCGCGCCTGCAACACTCGCTCACCATGCCGGGAGCACATGCCTTTAGCCAAATGAATCTGAAGACCTCCTATATTAGCCAGCCGGAGGATATGTCCACAGTTGGGACCGTGGTGACCAGCTCGGCGTCACCACCATTCACAACACTGCCAGCAACTCCGCCCCAGGCGCCGCTCAACAGCCATGTGGTTCACGGACACGAATCCGAGTATCATATGAGGGGACAAACAACGGCAACGGCGTCACCGGTGCTTAGTCTGTTCACGCCCAGCTGGCAGACTATAGTGAAGCCGCTTAGCGAGAGTCCTATTCTGGAGATCTCTGAACATCTGGAGTCCGTGTGAGAAGGGGGCATTAACAGATTTTATTACACTCGCAATCGCAATCGCAATTACAAAAATTTTAAATTTAAACATAACAATAATATTCATATACATACATACATAAGTACATACAATACAAATATATATGTTATATATATATATATATATATATATATATATATATAATATATATATATATTTAATATATATATATATATATAATATATATACATATATATGTATATATTTAAATATGTATACGTAAATATGTGTGTATGTATATGCATATAATATACGATACTATTATACGATAAATATTATATACACACATTTATAGGCTTATACCTTCCTACATTATATATAGAGAGAGAGAGAGAGAGCCAGAAAGTAAAAGAGAAGTTCGATCCGTGAGTTCCG
The DNA here is from genome assembly GCA_035045545.1 of Drosophila gaucha. Taxonomy (NCBI): domain Eukaryota; kingdom Metazoa; phylum Arthropoda; class Insecta; order Diptera; family Drosophilidae; genus Drosophila; species Drosophila gaucha. The sequence continues at coordinate 93,327 of JAWNOY010000290.1, forward strand.
TTTGGCAGTTAAAATTTTAAAACGACTTATCGTTATCGCTCGGCGATAGGTATTACCAGATTATTGGATCATTTAGTTGTGTTACTAGCCTTAAGTAGCCCAAGTTTCATACACACACACACACACACACACACACACACACACACACACACACACACACACACACATATATATATATATATATATATACATACATACACACAAAAATACACACATACACATATATATAGACTTACACACGCACTCTGGCATATACAATATGTATATTGATAATAATTATGAAATAAGCATTCTGGTATTATCTGAAACTTCTTTCGAAATTTTCAGAAAAAAAGAAATTTAAGCCAGAAAAAAACAACGTAAAACTACATATATCAATTATTCGAAGCATTTATTGATGGCATAGGATATACATTATATAAATATATATAACAAATATATATATTTATGCATATATGTATGTATATATATATATATATATATATGTATGTATGTTTATTGGTACAATAATTAGCGACAAGCAAATAAATAAAACATCGATTGTTCTTAAACATGGAATTTTAAATGTAAACCAGATATTAAAAAGTCATTTGGTATAAAATGCAATACACTTTTTATCGATTACACACTCCAACTTATGGACTCATCGATTATTGTTGGTCTGTAGGCGTCGGAAATGGGCAACTGATACCGGAATATATAGTCGAGGAATATCATACGAGGGGGACCCAAAAATAACGGGAATTACGCTTTGGTGAGGTGGGAGAGTGGGGTAACCTATTGTTTGACCACATATCCGTTAGTGTCACGCCACCTGTGTCAGTGTGCATGTGAGTGCATTGGTTCGCTTTTCAGATTTTTTCCAGTAAAACAAGTTATTACATTTCGACGAAAGAGTAATGGCAGATTGTCGAGAACAACACGCGGCTGTAAAATGTTGTTTCCTGTTGGGGAAAAAGGCCGCCGAAACTATTTAAATGATTAAGACTGCTTATGGGGATGCTGCCTTAAGTAAAGCCAAAGAAGAAATAAGTAAGAAAGCTCTAGTCGGGTCTGCCCTGAACAAAGTCCGAGCTGATGTTTTAAACAACCTAGCTTATATCTTTTATCTATACATATTACCTCTGCGCGCATATACACATGCACACATATACACATGCACACATATACATGTGCACACATACACACAGGCACGCATACACACAGGCACGCATATACACATGCACACATATACACATGCACACATTTGTATACACATGCACACATATACATGCCATGCACCCAGAAGCACGCGAGCCGATTACTGCGTAGTTGATTTGAATGTATGTGTTCACACGTTCAGGCTGCTGCCGCGTGCTTTTACAATGTTTCCTTTAATAACTTCTGTATTACTTAACGGATTTGAATGAAAATTGCGGCTTTGATAATTTTTTTATTTAATAAATTTTTTTTTGTCAAATGTGGAGCCGGTAACCAAAATATGAAAAAATAGCAAATGTATTTTATTTACAAAAAGCTAAAAACAAAATGTGGTAGCTGTAGCTAAAAATATGTAAAAGATATGGTTAAAAAACTGAATCTTGATAACGTTTTAAATCGATATCATTGAAACGGAAAAATATATCGAATATCTGAAACAAACTCGATATTTTCGCTGTATACACAGACCATCATTCAAAATTTGAAGTCTCTAGCACTTATAGGTTCTGAGATCGACGCGTTCATACATACGGACAGACGGACAGACAGACGGACAGGGCCAAATCGACTCAGCTCGTCACCCTGATCAAGAATATATATACTTTGTGGGGTCTGCCACGCCTTCTTCTGCCTGTTACATACTTTTTGCAAAACCATTATACCCTGATTTCCCATTTTCAATGGGTTCAGGGTATAAAAAATTGCTAATATTTTGTGCCTTAAGCCCTAGACCTAATGACGGCTGATAAGAGACCCGGCATTGAGTCGACAAGTTTTTTTTTTTATTTTCTCTCCAATATTCTGCTGTTTTTCGACTAGGGCTTGCATTAAGTCGGCTTTTGTTGATATAGGCCGGTTTCTTACACGCCTATCCAATTCTTCCCATAAATGCTCAATCGGGTTGAGGTTTAGGGACTGTGGTGGGTGGGTCAGCACATGGGCGGCATTAAAGACAACCCACATTTTCACAATATGGGCAGAATGCTTGGGGTTGTTGTCACGCTGAAATGTGAATGAACTAGGTAAATTTGGTTTTTCGCCACTTTTCTTGAAGTTTTCCTTAAAAATATTAAGATTTCCAGTTTTGTCCATGATGCCGTCTATGAAAACCAATTCACCCATACATGCAACCCCACACCATAGCCCCTCCACCACCATGTTTAACAGTTGGTCTTATATTTTAAAGTTCGAATTCAGTGTTAGGCTTATCCAAACAGTTTGGCGACCATCCGATCGGAAGATGTTAAATTTTCTTTCATCGGTAAGCATCACCTGATGACAGTAGTCCAAGGACATGCCTATAAACTCGTTGGCGTAGTCCAAACGTCTTTTTTTTATTGGCATTCGAGATATACGGTTTTCGTCTAGCCACACGGGCATGGTAGTTGGCCTCTTGCAGTACTCTGCGTACCGCAATCGAGTGAACATCCTTCCCAATTTATTTTTGTACATCAGCAGCGATCTGTGTTGAATATATATTGGGGTCCGCTTTTACTTTCCGAACGATTTGGCTGCATTCGCGGCTGTTCAATAATTTTGGGCGACCTGTCTGCTTGGAATTCTCCAAGTTTGAGGCTCCTTTGAGGCGTTGTGCGATGCTTCTGATGCTAATGCGGCTTCTATCCATAATTTCCCCTATTTCCGAGTATGATTTGCCCTGATCGTGCAAATGTAGGATTATTTTCCTTTGAGCTATGGATGTTTCTTTTTGCTTAGGTGCCATTATTAAAGCAAACAATAAATTAGGAGTGTTTCTAACTTAATTTAAAATCTCCAAATAAAAATAGAAGAAATTTTGAATAACGGGATATATCAGGATGCCAAATTGCCAAAAATAGAGTTGCCTCATAGTTTAAATTATTAAAAAAAACCTAAGTGGCCTAACTGTGCCAATAATTTTGTTCAACGAAATACACAATTTTTTTTTAGATTTCATTTAATATTAATACTACCTGTTACTTTTTAGAAAAAAATTCTGTTAATTTATAATAAATACTTCAATCTAATAGGTAATTTTTTTTTTAAGCATTTATCTTTATTTAAAGGGTCAAAAGGTGGCCAGAAAGTTAAAAATGCTTGCTGTGCCAATAATTTTGTTCGTCATTGTAGAGATATGGATTTGGATTTTGATGCCAATTTAATATTATATCCCATATACGTTTAACATTAATAATTTATATTAATTTACGGTCACATCTTTTTTAGTTTTGATTATTATACCTCTAATCTATATCTCACCATAAGTATACATTACTACATATACAAGCACAACCTTGCTTCAATATAAAACAAAATTGTTATACGGATTGTGATGTGGTTATGTAAATGTAGTGGCAAGTAATATACGTTCACACCTTTAATAGAAAACCTTTTCTATCAGGACATTACCAATGGACTTCATAGATGTATGGGACGGAACTCGGCTGTGGCTCCTCGACTGATCCAAACGGATCACGTTTTGAGCGCCCGATTGGACTCGAGATGTTTCTTCAGAGCCCGCTGCTGCTGCTGCTGCTGTTCAGAGTGATGGCAACGGAGTAGGTTCCAGTAGGCGCGCCGGTACTCTGAGCTCATCAGCACGTAGATTAGGGGATTGATGCAGGTGGTCAAATAGATCAGCAGATAGCCCATTATGTTGAAGATGTTCACATCGTTGGCACTCTTCCAGATCTTGGCCACCGTAATGGGCAGATAGCAGATAACAAACCACACGAATATCACTAATATCATCTTAAGCAATCGGCGATCCTTGACAGTCATGCGACCCGGATAGATAGACGAGGCGTTGGAAGTATTCCCCATGGACACATAATGCGATTTACGTGGGTTAAAACGTATAAATGAGGTGCGCAGCGACGTGGTGACGGGGTTCTTCCTACGAGGTAAGATGCTCAAACAGAGAGAGAGAGAGAGAGAGAGAGAGAGAGAGAGAGAGAGAGAGAGAGAGAGAGAGAGAGAGAGAGAGAGAGAGAGAGAGAGAGAGAGAGAGAGAGAGAGAGAGAGAGAGAGAGAGAGAGAGAGAGAGAGAGAGAGAGAGAGAGAGAGAGAGAGAGAGAGAGAGAGAGAGAGAGAGAGAGAGAGAGAGAGAGAGAGAGAGAGAGAGAGAAGCAAGTGAATGAGTAAAGAGTTTATACCGCTCACACATAAGAAAAAACATTTGTTTTATTTCCTATTCCCAAGAGCTTATTTGAAAATGCATTTGAATTTATATACCCTGAACCCATTTAAAATGGGGATTCGGGGTATAATGGTTTTGTTGAAAGTATATAGCAGGCAGAAGGAGACGAGGCATACCCCATAAAGAATACATATTTTTTATCACGAGTCGATGAGTTTGAATGCGTCGATCTCAAAACCTATAAGAGCTAGAGACTTAAAATTACACGAAGATAATTTTCGAGCTTCAGTTTTTAAAGCATGTCTTTAAATCTTTAAAGCGTTGGTCACCAATATTTGATTAATCAAGTCAGACTTTTTGCAGGAAGCATCTGCAACTATATAACGTAAATACATCGATATGTATACTCTTGATCGCCATCACAAGCTGAGTTGGTATGTGATATATATTCTTTTTTAACTCCCCGGCCTCTTTAAAAGTTCAAATTGTAATTTACAAACCAGTTGCAAATTCAAACTATATGTTATATATTTATTTTTGCAACTTACGAATTGCGGCCCTGCTCCAGCTGTGTTTGCGATATATTAATACCCGCGTCGCCCGCTGTTGAACTCGGTGTCTGAGTAGATCCTGGGACTGACTGCTTATTGTTGGATAGGTTGTTGTCCTGCATTACGACATTCGCATTGATGGGCGCCTCCTGCTTGATGCTGTACGAGATGGGAAAACTCTCCAAGGAGGCGGTGTCATCGATGTATGCTAGATACTCGCTGACCACAAAGGGATGTAATGTGCCAGAGTCCTCATCATCGTTGCGCTCTTTTTCCTGATCTTTTGGCTTATCGTTGCCCTTGGGCTTGCTCTTATCATTGACCTTGCCGGCGGGCACTGTTTGAATAGGCGGCGTGATGGCCACCTCGGAGCTCTTGACGCCCGCACGCATGGCCGCCTGACGGACGAGAAGAAATATGCGCGCATAGCAGATGACAATGCACACGCAGGGCAGCATGAAAGCGGCTATGAAGAGAAACTCTTTGGGCGAACGGTTGTATTTGTCGTGCAGTATCGAGCAGGATCCAATGCTCGTGTCCAATCCAAAACGGCCCCAAACACCGCGCCACGTCGGTATCATAATCGAGAACGTAACCAGCCAAGTGCCTGCTACCATAAGCGACAAATAGCGCCGCTGATAAATGCTGTAGGATTGGGAGCAGGAGCATGAGCAGTTAATATAGATTAGATTGAGAGCCGGGTGCAATGCCACACTTACCGGGGATACTGCCTCGGATGAGCAATGATAATATATCGATTGATTGTAATCAGCGAAACAGAGACTAGCGAGACGGCCAGAAGACCATAGCGGAGCAGCGGAAATAGCTGACAGAGCAAATCGCTGTGTGTCCAGGCGCGCTCCTTGAACGTGGACGCGGCTAGCGGCAGATTGAAACAGCCAAAGAGCAGATCTGAGCAGGATAAATTTATAATGAAGATTGCTGTCGAATTGCGTGTCTGTTTTCCGCGCGATAAGGCCACAATGGTCAGTAAATTTCCAGGCACGCCCACAATAATGAACACTATACAGGCGATCCATGCGAAGGTCAGAAGCTCATCCGAATAGCCCTCGAATAGCTCGTTCTCTAGCACGCTGCTTCGATTGCCTGCTGACGCCTTGCGAAGCAATCCCATTCCTAATCCCAATCCCATTGGCTGACCAATGCTGAGCAGCTGGGGCTGACCATTCCAATGGTGATGAATCATTCTCGAATGTGCTCTAAGGCTTACTTAACTGTGGGGTCGTTTGTGGTGCTCCGACTTCTAGATGGTGCGGGCGGGATTAGAGGCGTATATGTATATATTTATATATATACATGTATACACACATATATATATATGTGTGGCTGTGTTTTAGTGTGTGGATATGTAGCCAAGGAATGCGGCTTTTAAAACTATGACGTGATCGTTCCTGCGCCAATTTTAGTACTAAACTAAATTGTATACATCCACACTTGCCCAAATAGCAGCGCATCCAGCAAAGAAATTAACAAATACAACAACAATAATCAAGTATGTTCCACGAGCTGCAGGTAGCATACATGACTGCCAGATGCCCTGTATTAGCATGCTAAATCAGAATGTATCGTAATTTGATCTCAAACATTTTGAAGTGTTTTAGTCTTATAAATTGTCATACCGTAATCCTTACTGTGACTCTTATGGTTGCCGAGTTTCCTGGCACAATACCTTGTTAATACCAAGTTAACACTAAGTTTTTTAAGTCAACATATCAAACTTTGTAGTCCAAACCCAACTAGTTACAGAGTTTTGTAGGTTATACCAATTTTCTTATTGATTTCGACTTAATGCTCTCGATCCAAATTATCTTTTCTTTCAGCCCCATTCATTTACATACCAACTTTCAACACTCTAATCTCAATAGTTTCTAAATCCCTATGTTTGTTGTATTTTTATGGACACAGGGTATTTGCGGTGGGAACCAATACAAAACTTTTGAAAACGAAAACAACAAAAAATGTTATTGTATACAGCAATTGACTTCATCATGGTAATTTGAAACAAGCGGAGCGCTTTGTTTACATTGTTCTTACATATATTTTGGCCTTTCTACATACTTTTTTGTTGCCTTTCGTATTGTTTCTTCTTCGAAATTGCAACTAGAACACACGAAAACTAGGGTTGCAACCTCTCAGTTCCATTTCCAAATCGAAGCCCGAACATAAAGAAGAAACGCATTAGCTTTTAGTCTCTAACAATTGCCAAATAGAACTTTTTTCAATTCTTCGGAGCAATGGGCAAGTACCTTGGCGAGCAGTTTCCTCCAGTCTCAGTCAATGAAATGAGAATAAAAACAAGTAAGAAAGCTCTAGTAGCGTCTGCCCGACTACGAGATCCCCTGAACCAAGTCCGAGCTGATGTTTTAAACAACCTAGCTTACATCTTTTATCATACATATTACCTCTGTGCGCATATACACATGCACACATATTCACAGGTACGCATATATGCATGCACACATATGCACATGCACACATATACACGTCACACATTTGTATACACATCAGTGATGCCAACTTTTGTTGAGCAAAAAAAGCTAAATAAAGAAAAATTATACCCAAAATGAAGCGAAGTTTTCGGAGAAAACAGCTGGGAAAAAAGCTTAATTTTCGAAGCAAATTTTTTATGATTTGTAGGAAAATGTATTGAATTCCTCAATTTTTCTGCAAAATTTTTCTTAAAAAAAAAAATTTCTTCAATAATGCAGTCATATTAAATTGGCAACAATTTTTTTTGGCTTATCACAAAAATTTTTTACTGAAGTTTTCACTATTTTGCATTCAATTTTATAAGAAGTCATGCAAATATTAAGTCAAATTAAAAACAGCTAAATCGGTTTTTAAAAAGCTATATTTCCCGCTATCCGCTGTTTTGGAATTTTTCCCGCAATTGCACTTTCATAAAAGCCCGATTTGACGGGAAAAAAGCTGATTTGGCAACGGTGATACACACGCACACATATACATGCCATGCACACAGAAGCACGCGCGCCGATTACTGCGTAGTTGATTTGAATGTATGTGTTCACACGTACAGGCTGCTGTCGCGTGCTTTTACAATGTTTCCTTTAATAACTTCTGTATTACTTAACGGATTGGAATGCAAATTTCTGCATTGAATGCTATTAATTTATTGAAAATACGGTTTTCACTAAAAAATTTTAAAAAATTATTTTTGGCTTTGAAAATTTTATTTTTTAATAAATTTGTTTTGTGAAATGTGGAGCTGGTAACCAAAATATGAAAAAATAGAAAATGTATTTTATTTACAAAAAGCTAAAAAATAAATTTGGTAGCAGTAGCTAAAAATATGTAAAAGATATGGTCTAAAAACTGAATCTTGATAACGTTTTAAATCGATATCATTGAAACAGAAAAATTTATCGAATATCTAAAACTCGATATTTTCGCTGCATACACAGACCATCATGCAAAATTTGAAATCTCTAGCTCTTATATGTTCTGAGATCGACGCGTTCATACATACGGACAGACGGACAGACAGACGGACAGGGCCAAATCGACTCAGCTCGTCACCCTGATCAAGAATATATACACTTTATGGGGTCTGCCACGCCTCCTTCTGCCTGTTACATACTTTTTGCAAAACCATTATACCCTGATTTCCCGTTTTCAATGGGTTCTGGGTATAATGATCGACAATACACACATATATGTACATTTGTATGTATTACCCTATATTAAAATCTTTTTTGGGTATACGCTTCTAGGAGAATGAAATGCTTAGAGTAAGGAAATATACTTTATCATTCAACAATATATATACATATATAATTAGGTTATGGATAATGGACTAGAGTTGCCGAGAGCAAAGCATAGAATTATGATTATATATACATATGTTTCACGTCAGCATGCGCTTTTCCAAACAGTATACATTTAATAAAGTATTACTAAAGTATTTATTCATGGAGGCATATACTCTTATTTATATAATATGATCAAACTAAGAAACAATGTGTCTGAAAAATACGTGAAATTTATAACTTATAACTGAGATAAATGTAAATATAACGTGCTATTAAGGTATAGGGTACATAAATCAACTGTAAGATAATTAAACTTAATTAAAATTTTCATCAAAACATATTTGTGAAAATAAATTTACCTCTAGAATAATAGCTATGTGTAAATTACAGGGTATGTACTCCATATGATTGGTATACTCAAAGACTTAAAATAAAGTATGTATAAGCAGCTATATACAAATTAAAAGGCATATAGACTACGGCAAAGGATATAAAATCTACACTATTTATTCCAGTTTATGTTATTTCCAGTGAAAGCTTTGGAGCACATGAAATTTAAGAGTACAGAAATTATGCCCTCCTATATGTCTAAATTCAACTATTGACTATGCCGATTTTTTAGTTAGCTGCACCCCAACCTTGCTTTTCCCCCTCCCCCGCCTTTACTAATTCCCTTGCAAACACTCAATTCGAATTTTGGTCTCTCCTCTCCGCTGTTGCCAACGTCATATTAATTAATTAATGAAGCAAACATAAAGAAATAGTCGCCAAGGAAGAGGAGAAAAATACGATGAAGGCAAAGGGGGGCCACCGGCCTCCGGGTTCATTGAGTAGAGCGAGCTGAATTCGCCATGAGCAAAGGGGAAAAAGCGATGGCTATGAGCATGTGACGAGAGTGAGAGTGTGCCTGTGAAAGTGTGTATGAGTGTAATGTGAGTATGTGTTAGTATCAGTGTGAGTATGTGTGTTAGTGTACTTTACAGAAAACAACTGAGTCAGATGAAAAACTGCTTGGCAATAATTGAAAATTGACCGACTACGCCCCGTGAAATCGTCTCGAACGTACATACATATATGTATATACAGAAGATAAATTTATATGTATGTATATATGTATGACTAACTGACCGCAAATCATATACATAGAGAAACCCATAGGAACTCTGAAATAGCACAAAAAGAGAGCTTAAGAGAAAGAAAGACAGATAGAAGGAGAGAGAGAAAGAAAGAGAAAGAGATAGAGTCATAATAAAAAGAAAAAACTTGTAAAAAACATTCTTTTTAATAAAATGTGTACTTTGAAAACTAAAATACCTATAAAAAGAAAAAGAATATTAAAGCTGATTTAAAAATTTGGGGATACAGTATACTTGCCTAGTAGTTAACTAGATCTAAATATTATCCAAGCGACTGCAGTTAATCACATAGAGCTGGCCATCGGGCAAGTAGAGGGTTACTTGTACAGATCCATCTGGATTAACCTGATCATCGCTTTCCATTACCTCCAAGCCGGATTTCATTGACTTGGATTCCACAATTGACATATGATCCACATATTCATACCGTTCATCACCAGGTTCATAGCTGGATATATATTCTTCTACGTCATCGCTGTAATCTGTAGTACCATTCACTTTGGGGTGTTTGAAAAATTATTGATAAATTTATTTTGTGACTGATCAGACTAGATTTCTTATTAAGTTTTTACATACACACACTTTCCACATTCGGACGCATAATACTCAAAGATCCGTCTGGCCTCATTGGAGCAGATTGCTCTGGAACGTCAGCGTTAAGCAACTGAGTGACAGATGCTAACTTCATATCTTGCATCTCAAAACTATCGTATGACTTATATTCAGGTTTTATTGTTTTCTGTGAACTCAGAAGGGTCTGGGTTGTCGAATTAAGTTCTATGATGGATGCATATTCGTAGGAGTCATTCGTTATATTAGAATGTGGGTCTTCAGAATTTGGCAGGTGCTTCTCTAAAACTATTCCTTTTTTGTATCTCCATAGTAAAACACTTGGCTCTGGAGCTCCACCGATCGACAACTGCATAGCAGAACGTGATCTAGCAAACCAATCTGCTGAACAAAGCCCGACGTCGAAAGTATTTGAAGAGTATTTAAAATCTGATGAAAAATCAGTTACCAATCGGGAGTTGACCCCAAGCATTAGCGGATATTCATTAGAACGAAGATGCCTTAGATCTGAAAAACTTGGGAAAACGGATGACAATGCTTCATAAATTCGTAGTTGTTTTCCGTAGGTGTACAACTGAACACTTGAACGGGATTTGACAAAAAGCATAATTTGAAAAGATCTGTATAAAGCTCTACGAGAGTGCATCTGCTTTCCTGCGGAGAACACAGTGTAACGATAACTTGATGATAGACCGAAATCAGGCTGTGAGGCTGTATTGGAGAGCAGCTCAATTGCTGAACGGAACTCGGTGTCGGAAATAATTAATGATAAATCTGGCCATATTGACTGTAATTGTTGGCGTTCAACTATCGACATATGTGTTTTTAATAAAGAGATAAAAACAGGCATATACTGATAGTTATTTGATCTAGTTGGAACATCTGGCTGTAGAGCTTGCGTCAAGTACAACTGAGCTGCTGACCGAAATTTTATGTCTTCAATATTTGTTAATACAGGTAGAGCTGATTGTTCGATCACCCTCAACTGAGTTGGTGAATGGGATTGAGCGGTTGCGTTTATGTTAACATCATGCTGAGATATTTTATCATCAAATAACTCTGTCGATGATAAAAATCCGGCTTTCTTCTGAGTGGTTTCATCAATTAATATATTATTTTGTAGCTGAATATCTAAACCTAACTCAGAGCAGGCATCAAAAAAAAACAAGTCTTTCGAGTTTGCTTCCTTAACGGTTTCATCATTCACTGATCTCTTTCCACTTTCTTGAAGGTTAACAGATAGTTTAGCGAATTCGACTAATGATAGTAAATCTTCTGAGCAAGCTTGTAATGCGGAATCATGTATGCGTAATAAGTGTATAGAATTATTTGGAATATTATTTTGTTTTGAAAATGCTCCACTACGAGTTTTTGAATCATCGATTTCTCTGATCTTTTCTGATAGTTCTTTAGAGGTAGCCAAAAATGGTAAATTATGATCTTCTGACTGAAGTATAGATCCCTGCCTTTCCAACAGTTCCTGCACTCCAGTTGACTTATTATGCCGTAACGCCAAATCGAAATTATTGGCGGTCTCCGTCTTGACAAGTGGAATGCTAAAGAAATTTTTAGAACTATCTGAGACTTTCGATAAGTACGCAAATAGCGTTTGCAATGTGTCCTCATTTTCATATATATTAGAATATATTTTTAATTTAGGCAAAACATTTTGAAAAGATTCAGAAGTCTTGCTGTGGTTGTCGGGAATCTCTAAAGATGTTTTCGGATAGCTTATAAATAAGAGAACATCTTCTAACTCTTCTTCCCCAAGGGGTTTTTGTTTCATAAACAATTTTTCAGAGTTATCTTGGCCTTTTGATGGTTCCGTAGACTCATTTATGGTATAATTTCGTTTTGTAAGTTCACTAACCCAAGTGTCATTCCCTATTCTCCAAGTTTCAGGAATCTTTAAGTGGTCTTTGGTATCATTAAAATGTTCAAAATCTGTTTGCATCTCTTCCTTTTCATCGAGATGTTTGTGACCTTCTGAAGACGTTTCAGAAGAGTCTTTGACTGACACGAAATAATAGGACTCTATCTGCCCATCGGTCTCTAAACTTGAATTTGCGTGCTTTATGTCTACAGACCAGTCCGAGTATTCCGAAAGATCTTCTTCTAACAGCGCTTCTTGAAAATCAACTAACATATTATTAAAAACAGATATATTCTCTTCATTTTCCATGTCACTAAGAGTTACTGTTGATTCTCTTTTTGGGCCTCCAATTAACTGCAGTTGAGTTTTTAACCTGACCTTCTTAACCTCTAAAAATGTTTTTTCGTCTTCAAAACCGGCGACTTCAATTTGTGAATCTTCGTTTGGTCCCTCTTCACTATCAGATATTTCATCTCCAAATAATGTTTTCGAATTGAACTCAAATTGAACAGAGGCATATGGTTTCTCTTTAGTCCATTGAAATTTAAGATTTTCACACCCAGAGGAAGAATCTGGTCGTGGAACCTTCTTGATCCATGGGTCATTCTTCTGTTGAGCTTTGGATCTTTTCGATTCAACATACAGTTTTTTCGGACTCTGAAGATCTTCAAGACTGGTTTCGGAATCCGACTGAACATCTTTATAACGTTGAAAAAGACGCGCTTCCATCTGGATAGCTTGATAATTCTCACGTAGTGCTCTAACCAATGCCATTGCCAGGTGGGCTAGCTGTAGTCCTGATCTTTCAATATGACGAGAGCGCCAAAGTCGTAACTTTATCAGGAATAGCCTGAATAATAACTTCACAATGCCCCACACCATGTAGATGAGCATTTCAACGACGCCGATGGCCAATGCAACCAAATATACAATACACAGCAATTGGTGAGCTATAATAATATGGATCCATATGACACAATTTATTCCATTGTAAGTTCCCTCATAGCGTAGATAGAGTGCCGTTGGATTACCGAAGGCCACAATTCTTATGGTTTTGGTCAGATGCACCCAGAAGAGCGGCTGATTCTGCTCCCATCTCTCCTCTCTGTTCCATTCCCCTTTGCATCCAGTCTCGAACATTCCATGCGTCCCGACCACATTCTTGTCCGCGCCAAATATATCTGTAAAAGGATCACCATACTTTGACAATGGGCGATCCTCTAGAAAGCTTGAATCAGTTGTCACGTTAGTGGGCAGTGTATGGACCTCTGGGGTGGCGATACGAATGTAATAAGGTCTCAGTCTAACCCATAAATGCACAAACTGGTTTTCAAATGCCGAACATAACCATAGAATGTAAAAGGTCAAACCTAACCAATCCATCGAAACCGCGAGTTCAGTTAAAATTTACTTTCTTGCAGTTGGCCAGCTTACGAAAAAAATTTAATTCAATAATAGCTGCTTACTGCTTCAATTTTTTTTTGGGTTGCGAAAGGAAACTGACATTTAAACACGACATAGGGCTCCTTAGCTTTGCAATGTGGAAAATAAAACAAAAAAATACTGCTATTCACGCAGCTTATGTAGCTCACAAAATAAACCAACATTTTTGCAAGGTGGCAACGCATGGCTGACTACAATTAAATAATGCGTGGTAAGACCCTTATTTTCTTATTTTTCATATGTTGAGTCAAGCAAATTTTTATACCCTTGCAAAAAGGGTATATTAATTTTGGTCAGAAGTTTGCAACGCAGAGAAGGAAGCATCTCCGACCATATAAAGTATATATATTCTTGATCAGCAACACGAGCTGAGTTGATATAGCCATGTCCGTCTGTCTGTCTGTCTGTCTGTCTGTCTGGATCAACGCAATCTCCTCCGAGACTATAAGAGCTACAGAGCTGAAATTTTGCACATAGGCTGGAATGTGCTGCAGGCATTGTCTATCTCGGAATCATCCGGATCGGATGACTATATCCTATAGCTCCCATAGGACAGATCGGTAATAAGAAATGTTTTAGTGGGATAACTTCGACGTTATTAAAGTCAGAGACTTGATATTTGGAATATATACTCCTGATATGCACCCAAATACAAAAAGATATAGATTATATATCTACGCCCTTTGGGGGCGTGGCAAATCGGATAAAACTATATCTTCTATAGTTTTGAAGCTAGAGCATCCAAATTTGGAAAGTAATATACTGTTGGCCTTCCCTTCAGATTAATCAAAAAATTTTATATCCACGCCTACTTGGGGCGTGGCAAATCGGGAATGTCTATATAGTGCTTAACATAAATCCTTCAATATTTTGGATGCTGTTAAAGCCAGAGACTTGAAACTTAAAACATATATTTGTATCAACCACCCCTAGAAAAAAAGATAAAGAATATATATCTACGCCCATTAGGGGCGTGGCAAATCGGAAAAAACTATATCTTCTACAATTTTATACCTAGAGTTGCAAAAATTGGCACAGACGTCAGGCTTGACCGTTTCAACAAAATTATGAAAAATTATATATATCCGCCCCTTAGGGGCGTGGCAAATCGGAGAAAACTATATCTTCCAAAGTCTTATAGGTACAGCTTCAAAATTTAATATATAGATTACTATTGCCCTGCTCAATAGATTGCCCAAAAATGATATATATCCAATTTATGGGGGCGTGGCAAATCGGGAAAGTCTATATAGAGCTTAACATAAATCCTTCAATATTTTGACCGCTGTTAAAGCCAGAGACTTGAAACTTAAAACATATATTTGTATCAACCACCCCTAGAAAAAAAGATAAAGAATATATATCTACGCCCATTAGGGGCGTGGCAAATCGGAAAAAACTATATCTTCTACAATTTTATACCTAGAGTTCCAAAAATTGACGCAGACATTAGGCTTGACCGTTTCGACAAAATTATGAAAACTTATATATATCCGCCTCTTGGGGGCGTGGCAAATCGGAGAAAACTATATCTTCCAAAGTCTAATAGGTAGAGCTTCAAAATTTGATATATAGGTTACTGTTGCCCTGCTTAATAGATTGCCCAAAAATGATATATATCCAATTGTTGGGGGGGCGTGGCAAATCAGAGAAAACTATATCTATATCCTTTACA
This sequence comes from Drosophila gaucha, assembly GCA_035045545.1. Lineage (NCBI taxonomy): Eukaryota > Metazoa > Arthropoda > Insecta > Diptera > Drosophilidae > Drosophila > Drosophila gaucha. The sequence continues at coordinate 108,684 of JAWNOY010000290.1, forward strand.
ATTGCAAGGGTATTACCAAACTTCGGCATGGCCGAAGTTAGCCCATCCCTCTAGTTTAGATTGCATTCAATATTATTATTACCTGTTACTTTTTAGAAAAGAAATTCTGTTAATTTTTTAATAAGGACTTCAATCAATAAAAAAATTTGTCTGTAGCAGTATTCTAACCTGCGACTCAGCGCTTGCAAGCCACCATCGTCGTGGTAGACGCCACATTCTCATTGCAAAGAGTGCACGCACTTCAATGTATGTGTGCACACGTATAGAGTAAAGGCATGCACTAGGCGCTTGCTGCCGCTTGCTTTTGCCGATTCACAAAATGATTTTTTTAATAACTTCTGTGTTACTAAACGGCTTTAGATGAAATTTTCAGCATTGAATCCTTTTATTTCATTAAAAATACGGCTTTTAATAAAAAAACTAGAGGGATGGGCTAACTTCGGCCATGCCGAAGTTTGGTAATACCCTTGCAATTGTAAAGGATATAGATATAGTTTTCTCTGATTTGCCACGCCCCCCCAACAATTGGATATATATATTTTTGGGCAATCTATTAAGCAGGGCAACAGTAACCTATATATCAAATTTTGAAGCTCTACCTATTAGACTTTGGAAGATATAGTTTTCTCCGATTTGCCACGCCCCCAAGAGGCGGATATATATAAGTTTTCATAATTTTGTCGAAACGGTCAAGCCTAATGTCTGCGTCAATTTTTGGAACTCTAGGTATAAAATTGTAGAAGATATAGTTTTTTCCGATTTGCCACGCCCTAATGGGCGTAGATATATATTCTTTATCTTTTTTTCTAGGGTTGGTTGATACAAATATATGTTTTAAGTTTCAAGTCTCTGGCTTTAACAGCGGTCAAAATATTGAAGGATTTATGTTAAGCTCTATATAGACTTTCCGATTTGCCACGCCCCCATAAATTGGATATATATCATTTTTGGGCAATCTATTGAGCAGGGCAATAGTAACCTATATATCAAATTTTGAAGCTGTACCTATAAGACTTTGGAAGATATAGTTTTCTCCGATTTGCACGCCCCTAAGGGGCGGATATATATAATTTTTCATAATTTTGTCGTAACGGTCAAGCCTGACGTCTGTGTCAATTTTTGCAACTCTAGGTGTAAAATTGTAGAAGATATAGTTTTTCCGATTTGCCGCCCCTAATGGGCGTAGATATATTTTCTTTATCTTTTTTTCTAGGGGTGGTTGATACAAATATATGTTTTAAGTTTCAAGTCTCTGGCTTTAACAGCATCCAAAATATTGAAGGATTTATGTTAAGCACTATATAGACACTCCCGATTTGCCACGCCCCAAGTAGGCGTGGATATAAAATTTTTTGATTAATCTGAAGGGAAGGCCAACAGTATATTACTTTCCAAATTTGGATGCTCTAGCTTCAAAACATTATACCCTTTTTGCAAGGGTATAATAAAAAAATTTATTGTGGCTATATTTTTGATTTTGTAAAATGTGAATCCGGTATTCAAAATTTCAAAAAACCAAAAATGTGATTTATAACAAATAGATAAATGCAAAATTTGATGGCTTTAGCTTAAAAGATGTAATAGATATGGTCAAAAGACTTAGTCTCGATAACGTTTTTATTCGATATCATTGAAACGGGAAAAGTTATAGAACATCTGAAATAAACTCAATATGCGCGCTGTATACAAGCACCTTTGTGCAAAATAACTCAGCTCTTATAGGTTCTAAAATCGACGCGTTCAGCTCGTCGCCCTGATCAAGAATATATGGGATCTGCCACGCCGCCGTCTGCCTGTTACATACATTGTCACAAAACCATTATACCCTGAATTCCCATTTTCAATGGGTTCAGGGTATAACAACTAAAAACGTTGCAATCGGACACGAGCAAACAACCGAATAATTTTTACAAGTGTATAATAGGGAACATAAGTGTTTCCTTCAGCATTTTATGGTAAGTTTTATATAGTATTGGTTGGATACCTCATTCTTTCTTTTAATTTTATCAATAGATTTAATCTATTTATACTATAGAGAGCACAACATTCTTAAAGACAATGGCGACAAACACCTGAGACGAAAATGGCATGGAAGAACTACTGGAAATATTAAACAAAAATTGATAAAAGAAAATATGCTTTTAAAATATGTATATATAATAAACTAAATATTTCCTTAAGAAAAATATATTGTTTTCTTATGTAAATGGGATTACTTTTCAAGCTATGAAATTACGCCTTATAGACTTTTTACTAAAAAGTTTTGAGCATGCAAATTTATATTCATTTTCATGCTACTGGATGGCTTCTAGCATGGATAAAAATAGCAGGGAACGCATGTAGGGCTTTTAAAATGATAGAATGAATCGATTTTCTTGAATTTCATGCTGGCAGAATGGCTTCTAGAATGATAAAAAATGCAAAAAGCCGAACGTTTCACGAAGTTCGGCAAACAACAACAACTGCTTCCACAGTTGCTTCCAAAAAAGGACTTTACAGTCTTTCACATTGATTCTTGATTACATTTCATGCTACTGTAGTACTTACATACAGTGACGAACAAAATTATTGGCACAGCAAGCATTTTTAACTTTCTGGCCAACTTTTGACCCTTTAAATAAAGATAAATGCGTAAAAAAAAATTTACCAATTAGATTGAAGTATTTATTATAAATAAACAGAATTTTTTATTCTAAAAATTAACAACTAGTAATAATATTAAATCAAATTAAAAAAAATGGTGTATTTCGCTGAACAAAATTATTGGCACACCCAAAGAAAAACTTAAAAATAAAATACAAAAAAAAAATTGTTAATATTTTGTGCTCAAGCCTTTAGCCTTAATGACGGCTGATAAGCGAGCTGGCATTGACTCTACTAATTTTATTGTTGTTTGCTCCCCAATATTCTGCCATTCTTCAACAAGGGCTTGCTTTAAGTCGGCTTTTGTCGATATAGCCGTCTTTCTTACACGCCTATCCAATTCTTCTATCACAAATGCTCAATGGGATTGAGGTCTGGAGACTGTGGTGGGTGGGGCAGCACATGGGCGGCATTATAGGCAAGCCACATTTTCACAATATGGTCAGAATGCTTGGGGTCGTTGCCATGTTGAAATGTGAATGCATTTGGTATATTTGGTTTTTGGCCACTTTCCTTGAAATAATCCATAAAAATATTTAGATATCGAGTTTTGTCCATGATGCCGTCTATAAAAACCAATTCAAACACACACACACACATGTAACCCGACACCAGAGCCCCTCCATCACCTTAATAGTTTGTCTCATATTATAAAGTTCCAATTCAGTGACAGGCTTTTTCCAAACAGTTTGCCGACCATCCGATCGGAAGATGTTGAATTTTCTTTCATCGGAAAACATCACCTGATGGCAGTAGTCCAGTAGGACATGTCTATAAACTCTTTAGCGTGGTCCAAATGTCTTTTTTTATTGGCATTTGAGATATACGGTTTTCGGCTAGCCACACGCGCATGGTAGTTGGACTCTTGCAGTACTCTGCGTACCGCAATCGAGTGAACATCCTTCCCAATTTATTTTCTTACGTGCAGCGATCTGTGTTGAATATATATTGGGGTCCGCTTTTACTTTCCGAACGATTTGGCTGCATTCGCGGCTGTTCAATAATTTTGGGCGACCTGTCTGCTTGGAATTCTCCAAGTTTGAGGCTCCTTTGAAGCGCCGTGCGTTGCTTCTGATGCTAATGCGGCTTCTATCCATAATTTCCCCTATTTCCGAGTATGATTTGACCTGATCGTGCAAATGTAGGATTATTTTCCTTTGAGCTATGGATGTTTCTTTTTGCTTAGGTGCCATTATTAAAGCAAACAATAAATTAGGAGTGTTTCTAACTTAATTTTAAATCTCCAAATAAAAATAGAAGAAATTTGGAATAACGGGATATATCAGGATGCCAAATTGCCAAAAATAGAGTTGCCACATAGTTTAAATTATTAAAAAAAAACCTAAGTGGCCTAACTGTGCCAATAATTTTGTTCAGCGAAATACACCATTTTTTTTAATTTGATTTAATATTATTACTAGTTGTTAATTTTTAGAAAAAAAAATTCTGTTTATTTATAATAAATACTTCAATCTAATTGGAAAATTTTTTTTTAGCATTTATCTTTATTTAAAGGGTCAAAAGGTGGCCAGAAAGTTAAAAATGCTTGCTGTGCCAATAATTTTGTTCGTCACTGTACATATGTATACATATACATACATACATATACATAGATCAAATGTTTCGCTGGGTAGTTGCATTGGTATGATAATATGAGTACTGGAAAAGTGAATTACGCTACGCGTCTCGTCATGCGTGTTGCATATCTAAAAAAAAACAAAACAAGTAATAACGTTGCAGTCGTGCGCAATCGGCTGCATTATACTTGTTCATTATGCTAGACGGGCAACAGTGATTATTTTGTTACATTTTGGGACTCTAGCTATAAACTATGGAAGGTACATACATCTATGTATCTACATAGTTTGTACCAAGTTGCCATTTCCTAAATGGGATACACGGTATATATACACATACATATATTCCTAATTCCAGCTCTTAGACTTCAATAACAACTCCAGTGGGCGTATCCAGAATATCCTAACATTTTAAAATGCGCAGGTGCACACGAATATACATATGTTCCAAATTCCAAGTCTCTAGCTACAAAAGTATCGAGTATTGGGTATTGTAAAGTAAAATATTGGGTTCATACAGACAGACACACGGACTGACATGGCACAAAACCAATATACTTTTTTCACTTAGTGAACGAGTATAAAAACTGTACAAGCAAATAAACAAACAAGAACACACACATACATACATATGCATGCATGCATGCAGTATCTAACGCGATCGCCAATAACTACATACATATATGACCCCGCTGTATTCTAGTCTACGAACTATGTAATTGACTGTATAACAACAGCAGCAATTGCGAGAGAACATGCAGTCACTGAGAGCGAGCTGAAAGAGAGAGAGAGAGAGAGAAAGAGGTTGTATATGTTTGTTTGTGTGAGAGTGCGTGTGCTTGTAGAGCAAAATGTCAACACCAAGCAACGAATATCAGTTGACAGCGACGGCGACTGAGCTCCCGCCCCAAAAGCGGGCACTCGATAATGTGGAGTCGCTCTAGGCAAACGATAATATACGCGCGCGCGCTGCCAAACGCCATTTAGCAGCTACAGTTAGTTCGATTTCGTGCATTTTGTTTTGATCGCGCTTATCCCATAGTTGGCTGTTGTCCCCGTTGTAGTGGTTGTTGTTGTTCACGTGATAAAAGAGTTTTTGTGCTGTGCTGTGTGCTTGCAACATATCTACCTGAGTCTTCGAAAGTCAAAATGCTTGAGTCCCAAATGTATTAGTCATGATCGTGAACGCCAATTGCGGCATTTTTGAATCATACAACCAGCGCCCCCACTCAGAAACAGCATTCGTGAATAAGCCAGTGGCAGCAAAAAGCGCGAATCGTATATTGTTTACATTGCCAAGCTCAACTCAAATCGGCTTAGTTCAGTTCAGTTCACTTTACTGAAGTTCGGTTCAGTTATTCCTCATAAGCACATTACCTTGCCTTGTCTTGACTTGGCTCAGACTCTGCCTTGGAGTCGCATCGATGAGCATTTCCTCTGTCCGCCAGCAGTGATTACGTGAAATAATAATAGAAAGAAAGAAAAACAACAACATTGTGCTGTCTGATAAGAGCGTAATTCGTGATTTGTGAAATGTGTGCGATCCAATGATCGGATCGTAAAGCACAGCTGCTGGAGCAATCTAAAAGTGATTACGCATGAATCGCATGTGCCACACCAGTAAACCAGGTTAGTTTTATACGTTGATAAGATAAATAAAACACACACATAAATAAGCTAACAAGCCACACACATGTACATACATACATATTGCCCCTAGAACGGGACAGCTTCAGTTTTAACCGATCGTCATCTGTTAGATATAACGAATACGTAATTGTTGCTTAAAGTAACCTAACAATGTGAAGTAAATGAATCGTATAATATAACCAGTAACGTTTATCTAATTTACAAAATTTATATTTTAGCAACCTACTGATCAATCCATTTTGCTAAAATATCCATATGGCTATTTACCAATCCAACTTTCTATTGATCAAATGGTTTCCCAATTCAGCGATGCACCAATCCTCTGTTGCCTAGACGATGGAATTATAACTTACAAGACTGTTTGACTAGACTATAAAGGAATTTATAATAAATCTTGGAAATTTGATACAAAATTGACATATTTTTAATGTTTTATATGTATCTTTAATTACTTTTTTAAACATAATTAATTTACAAAAAAAAAGCAGATATTTACCTTGAACAAATATAATGCATAACAACATTGTAGTCGGATGCAACCGACTGCATAATACCCGATTACGGTCTAAAAACAGCTAAAAAATTGGTAGATTCTGAACTGCGACGCCCCAATGGAAAAATTATATAATTTATATGTCTATCTGTAGAGTAGGTCCAAAGCGACTCACCAACAACAGTTTGTAATCATAGAACTAGGATGCCACGCATCCAAGGGTCGCAGCTATGCATAGTATACAGTGATTTTTTGGGATGTTGGTGTAGACAAATATATATTTCAAATTTCTAGTTTCTAGTTCTGTTGGCGCTCACAATGTATTACGATTTATACTAAACACTATGTAACAATTCCCTATTTGTCACGCCTTCAGTTGGCGTTAATATACACCCAGCGACAAAAAAAAAGCCGCACCCGGCAATTTTGCAAATTGGTGCGTTCTTTGCTCAGAGATTCATCTAAATTTCAATGCATTGATTAATTTAAAATTTTTTTGGATTAATCAATCAATTCCACATACATTTTTAAAAATTTAATTTTTATACGTCTTTTATCCAATTAAAAAAAACAATTTTTCTGAAATCACACAAATTAATTGATTTTTCACTAAGTTGGTCCTCTTAAGTAAAAAAATTATTAAGTAAAAAAACAAAGAATTTTCAACAAAAACAAAATTTTTTCATATTAATTAAACTATTTGCTGTTAATATAAATTATAATATAGTCCAAAATATTTCATTCTGAATTTTTAAATTAAATTATAAAGTTATCAATATTTGGTAGTGCCACCTTTGGCCTTTATAACACATTTGACCCTATTCGGCATGGACTCGTACAAAGTCTCCAGATACTCCGCCGTTATATCCTCGAACCACACTTTTTCAATCGTTTTCATTAATTCCTGTAATGATTTTGGCTTTTCCTTTCGTATTTTGGCACTCATAAGGGCCCAGACATTTTCAATAGGATTGAGGTCAGGACTGTTCCCTGGCCAATCTAAGGACTCAATACCAAGTTCTGACTTCAAAATTGATATCTGTGGTTAGCGGATAGTTAAAGTTTATTAAAAAATGATCAGAATGACTAATTCTTGAAAATCCACTTACAGAGCGCGCCCGATGACAAGGTGCAGAATCGTCCTGGAATATGGGCTCTTTTTCTCTTTCAGTAATCGACTCAATGCTAGGCACAAGTCCACTGAGAATGATTTCTTTGTACTTCTCTGCATTCACCATCCCTTGAAGCATAATAAGTGATTCTGTTTTGTATTTGGAAATGCATCCCCATATCATAACTTGAGCCGACGTTGAATAGTCCGAGCCGAAATTTCTTTCGTAAATCGTTGCTGCACTTCAGATGCAATTTCGACGGCATTTTGAAGCGATTCTGGAGGCTCGTTCTCATAATAACGCGATTCTCCCGTTCATTTGTGCAATTTTTTCTGCCTGATCCTTTCGTCCTCCCCAATTCCTCCGTCTCACGATATTTTTTCAAAAAGCGTCGAACTGAACTTTCATTAAAATTAGTTTTATTAGCTATTTCACGATTCGACACGTTTTGCTGAGCCAAAGCAATAATTTTGGCCTTTTCAGTGAGGGTCATCTGTTTTCCTTTAACCATAATGTTTAATGTTCACCAAATTGAATCTCCGCAAAATGAAATTTTAGCAACCGACAAGTCGAAAATTTAGCAAAAAGTGAAGAAAACAATCGAGGGGATTCCCCAAAATAAAAGTTAGGCGACTAGAATACAATTTGGGGAAACCCCGAGCTGGAGAAGGCAAAAGTTGCAATAACCTTAAAGTGCGGCTTTTTTTTTGTCGCTGGGTGTATGTATGTATTTTTTTCGATCTATAGAGGAGGTAAATACTTGCCGAGTTTGGGACGATCATACAGACAGACGGACGGACAGCAAGGCGGACATTGCAGTAATGTACTCCAATCTATAAATAATATAATAATACCATGCTACTACTTTGCCTCATCTTCTCAGAAACACAGTAATATTACCAGACCATTAATTTCTTTGACGTATGTACATATGTACATATTTGCGACATCGTCATACTGCAGCTGGTATTCAAGAAGCGGAATGCATAAATAGAAAGTGTGAATACTAAAATAATAAAGTTTCAATTCGGAGAATTTGTAGAAAAATTTTTGTCTTTTTTTTGCAATCAGAAATGTCGCATATTTTCTGTTATACATCCAAAAAGCTATACAAGTTGTTTAAAAATAAGGAACTATTACGAAAGAAGATATTATATTACAAAAAGAAAAGCAAAATACATAGCATAAAAGTATTTTTAATATCATATAAATGATAATATTTCTACTTGGGGTCAAGCATTTTTTGAAAGTTTATATATCTATGTATAATAACAATATTATGAAAATATATTATTAAACAGGTATTATATTATGATACAGGTATATTAGAAAAGAGTAAAGATGCACACAAGACATTTTAAAATATAAAACAGGGTATAACAAGAAAGCTCTAGTCGAGTCTGCCCGACTACGAGATCCCCTGAACCAAGTCCGAGCTGATGTTTTAAACAACCTAGCTTACATCTTTTATCTATACACATGCACACATATACACATGCACACATATACACGTGCACACATTTGTATACACATCAGTGTTGCCAACTTTTATTGAGCAAAAAAAGCTAGATCAAGGAAAAATAGACCCAAAATGAAGCGAAGTTTTCGGAGAAAAAAGCTGGGAAAAAAGCTTAATTTTCGAAGCAAAATTGTTTATGATTTGTAGGAAAATGTATTGAGTTTCTTAATTTTTCTGCAAAATGTTTCTTAATAAAAAAAAAATGTCTTCAATAATGCAGTCATATTAATTTGACAACCTTTTTTTTTGCTTACCACAAAAATTTTTACTGAAATTTTCACCATTTTGTATTCAATTTTATAAGAAATCATGCAAATATTAAGTCAAATTAAAAACAGCTAAATCGGTTTTTAAAAAGCTATATTTCCCGCTATCCGCTGTTTTGGAATTTTTCCCGCAATTGCACTTTCATAAAAGCCCGATTTGACGGGAAAAAAGCTGATTTGGCAACAGTGATACACATGCACACATATATGTACATACCATGCACACTCGCCGATTTCTGCGTAGTTGATTTGAATGTATGTGTGCACACGTACAGGCTGCTGCCGCGTGCTTTTACAATGTTTCCTTTAATAACTTCTGTATTACTTAACGGATTTAAATGCATTTCTGCATTGAATGCTATTAATTTATTGAAAATACGGTTTTCACTAAAAAATTTAAAAAAATTAAATTGTGGATTTGATAATTTTTTTTTTAATAAATTTGTTTTGTGAAATGTGGAGCTGGTATCCAAAATATGAAAAAATAGAAAATGTATTTTATTTACAAAAAGCTAAAAGCAAAATTTGGTAGCTGTAGCTAAAAATATGTAAAAGATATGGTCAAAAAACTGAATCTTGATATCGTTTTAAATCGATATCATTGAAACGGAAAAATTTATCGAATATTTAAAACAAACTCGATATGCGCGCTGTATACACAGACCATCATGCAAAATTTGAACTCTCTAGCTCTTATATGTTCTGAGATCGACGCGTTCATACATACGGACAGACAGACAGACGGACAGGGCCAAATCGACTCAGCTCGTCACCCTGATCAAGAATATATATACTTTATGGGGTCTGTCACGCCTCCTTCTGCCTGTTACATACTTTTTGCAAAACCATTATCAGGGTATTTCCCATTTTCAATGGGTTCAGGGTATAAAAAATTGTCATGCATCAATGATAATTTATATGAAATACCTCACCGATCTGGTGATTATTACAAATATTCTGCAACGGTAAATTGAAAATATGATGGAAATAAACTGACGAACTTGGCTATGCCTGACAGAGCTCTCGATAATGATCAAATAAATAAAGCTACGATAAAGTCGTATATCTATCTACATCTTCTAAAGTTATTTAGAGGGTGGACTCGTTAGCTATACCGATCTACTCTAGCTGTAGAGTATTTTTGTCATACAACTGGGCGTCAGCTGCTCACTAATAAAGAAATTTGAAAAGCGTTCCGGCATTTCAGTGCACATTTGCAACATTGTAGCGACATTTATGTATATATAAATATATATATATAATATAGATACATATATATATAAATATATATATATATATATATATAAATAAATAGATATATATATAAATATATGTACATAACCACACCCAATTAAGTAAGATTCGGCGTTGATCTTTGCACCCACAGCTCAAGAGATGCTGCATGCACGATGTGTGTTGGGCCACTCAGTGTGCGTTGTGACCTCTTTAAATTATTTAATTGACACTAATTTATTGTAGTCCAAAGGAACATCAAGCAAAAAACAAAAGTCGCCAACGGGGTAGACTCTCGACACCAAGGCCCAGTTGCATCGTTTGTCAGTAGCCAGTTGACAGTGCTCGGTTGTCGATCGATCGGCTGTTTCTTTGCTTATTTCTTCTTTTTTTTTTTTTGTTTGTTTGTTGATTCCTGGGTGACAAACTAGGAGTAGGTAGAACTGTTAAACATTATTAAGGCCTGCCTCAAGCTGAAAACTATAAACTCATGTGCTGTTTCTTTATCTCCCTCTCATTCAGCTACTGTGAACTTCTTAGCTTATCTGGCAGTATGAGTGACGACACAACTTCGAGTATGGGCTATGGCGATGATATGCTGACTGCTTCTGTGTCACCAACGAACGTGGATGCTGTGAATGAAAGCGGGTAGGTTACCCTCGACCCTATCAGCTGCCAGCTGTGCTGGTTAATTATAACGCAGTGTGAAAGGTCTGATAACCGATCGTTAATATTACGCGGCCCATTTCAAGCGTCGCTTCACAAACACACTCATACTCACTCACAGAGGATCGACTACGATCACAATTGTTCATGTGTGTGGGTGAGTCAACAACATTGGCTGTTGTCTTTAAGCCAACGGAAGCAACTGCAGATATGATAAGGGCACCGTGCTAAAGGTCGACAAGATAAATCAAGCGGATCAGCGCTGCGATCGACTCGCAATTCAACTAAATTATATCTAAAAGCCAATAAAACTTATGTGATTTGCTGTCGTTGTTGACCTAGGCCCTTTAAGTATCAGCGCCGCGATAGCCTAGCCTACCAACGGATTTTAAGCCAATTCTCTTTAACACTTGCAGATTCTCACAATCGCTCTTGACCTTTGCTGCGATCGTGACATTTCTGATCATGATCGTCGGAATATGTGGAAATTTTCTGACTGTTGTCGCGCTGCTGAAGTGCCCCAAGGTGCGCAATGTGGCCGCCGCTTTCATCATCAGGTAGGTCAAAACAAAATTAATGTAAATTGTATGCAGATAACTTATTACCTGTAATTTGTTTCACAGCCTGTGCATAGCCGATCTTTTGTTCTGCGCTTTGGTTCTGCCATTCCAGGGGTTGCGCTTTGTACAGGGTACCTGGCGACACGGCAAGATCCTGTGCCGACTCATACCGTTCATACAGTATGGAAATATTGGAGTCTCGCTGCTGTGTATCGCAATGATCACGATCAATCGTTATGTTATGATCACGCATCATAATTGCTATGCGCGCATCTATAAGCGTCATTGGATCGCTGTCATGATCGCTGCCTGCTGGCTGGTGTCCTATGGCATGCAGTTGCCGACTTTACTGGGCGCCTGGGGACGCTTTGGTTACGATATTCGGCTACAGACGTGCTCGATTATGAGCGATGCGCATGGATATAGCAGCAAGACAACGTTATTTATAACAGCTTTTGTGATACCGTGTCTTGTGATCATTGCGTGCTATGCTAAAATTTTTTGGGTGGTGCACAAGTCAGAGCAGAGGTTGAAGCGACATGCCAACAAACAAAATTCCATACCCAACAATTTACGAGCAGTTACCAGTCTGCCACCCAATGCCGATAGCCAGCCTGTACCGCCAGATGTGGCAGCCAGTCGGGTCTCGACGGACAGCAGCAGCTACTCCACAGATGTGCCGGAGACAGTAAACGGAGCGGGCGGCAAGCAGCCAACTACACGCGTCAAGGATCAGCGAGAAGTGCGCGCAAAGCGCAATGAGTGGCGAATTACAAAAATGGTGTTGGCTATCTTTTTGTCTTTTGTTATCTGCTATTTACCGATAACAATTGTTAAGGTGGCCGACAAGGATGTGGAGCATCCGAGTCTACATATCTTCAGCTACATCATGCTCTATCTATCGGCCTGCATCAATCCGATCATATATGTGATTATGAACAAGCAATATCGTAAGGCCTACAAGACGGTCGTCCTTTGTCAGCCATCACGCCTGCTCCTGCCCTTTGGAAAATCGAATGGAGCGAATAGTGCTGCAGGTATGTGCTGGGTCGATCCATTTTGGATTAATGCATGCGAACCACATCCGCTAAGTCACGGTCACAATTTGTTTTAGAGAAATGGAAAGATACCGGATTGAGCAACAATCACAGCCGCACCATTGTCTCCCAGATGTCCGCCGGCGCAGTAGCGGCTGCAGCGGCGTCGCCAGCGGCGGATGCATCGGTGACGTCGCCCACATCCGATTGCCCGTCCTTGGCGGCAACCAAATCGGTGCAGTCACTGGAGCTGCTGTCGCGTTGTCCAGATCTGATAAGCCGAACGAATCTGCCGCCCTTGGGACCGGCCCCAATACCGCCGCCACCATCAGTAACGATTGCAGCCAACAGCAGCAGCAGCCGTCTGCCGCGCAAGAAGAGCAATCACTCCTACATCAACAACGGCTTCAACAGCAGCGGAGGGAACAGCAGCCTGAACAGCGGCATTTACCGACCCGCAGCTGGCTCGATGGTAGCTCCGTTAGGGCATCGTCGCATCACCATGGTGGGGGACGACATCATATTGGAGGAAGAGGAGCTGCCCCCAGTGGAGCTGCCCAGTCCAATGACGGTGACCAACAAGGTAACCAAATCGCCCATCTACATGAACATCGACAGTCCGAAGAGAAACCAATCTTATAGCGATAATGCGACAGTCAAGGACGATGCAGGGCTGTAGGCCTTGATCCAAGTCCGGGACGATTCTAAAGAAGTGCTGACAAAGTTTCTAAATCCGAAATACTAACGAAATGCTTTAATTCCAAATATTTAAACTGTTACATTCCTCTTCTAATACGTAGATACGTGTAAGTACACGTATGCAAATGTATATCATAAATGATTATATATTAAGTTGTTCCATTTACGATATATGAATGTATGTATACATAAGTCACGTAAATGCTATAGAGAATATATATTTATGTATATATCGTAAATTGTTTATTGCGTACTCAAAATTCGTATATTGTGAGATCAATATCGTTTACCGGACATGCACACATACATTTGAATATCGTAATTGTAACCTGCAGATACAGATATTTATGTTTTGTCCGCTTTTAGTATTAACCAGTATATCTTTAAACTTCCCTCGCTAAAACTGTAAACTTAGCTTTATTTTTATCGATCAATATAGCCATCGATCAAGTCCGTCCATCCGTTAAGCATAGTTTTTGTCGGTTCGGCTTGTGAATCGAATAAAAAAAAATTTTATTTTAATTTGTTATAAAACATTTTTATACGTACATATATAAATTTATGTTAGGTTAAAATTTTTTTTTTAAATTGCGAACTTACCTTTCCGTTCATTCCATTAACATACTTGTGCACTGTTAACATCGCACTGTTAAGGCAATGTTACCCTACATAATTTACAGTTGTGAGTGTCGGGAATAGAATGGTCGGTCGCTTTCGACTATGATTAATTTACTTTCATAGCATGCACTTATAAAAACATATTAATTTTTTTTATAGTATTTAGTAAAATATCATTTTTTCCAACAATCATATTGAGCTTTTAATAAGGCGCCTTGTCCATATTCGATAGACAGAAAGTTGTACTGTGCCATAAATCATATGTATGTATGTATTTATGTATATACATATTTACATATACTGTATTTGTAAAACTACCAATACTTATGCTTGTTAGTGTCACTATTTTACGCTGTATATACTTACAGTGACGAACAAAATTATTATCACAGCAAGCATTTTTAACTTTCTGGCCATCTTTTGACCCTTTAAATAAAGATAAATGCTAAAAAAAAAATTTACCAATTAGTTTGAAGTATTTATTATAAATTAACAGACATTTTTTCTTAAAAGTAACAGTTAGTATTAATATTAAATGAAATCTAAAAAAAATGGTGTATTTCGTTGAACAAAATTATTGGCACACTTAAAGAAAAACTTAAAAAAACAATACAAAAAAAAAATTGCTAATATTTTGTGCCTAAAGCCCTAGACTTAAAGACGGCTGATAAGAGAGCCGGCATTGAGTCGACAATTTTTTTTTTTTATTTTCTCTCCAATATTCTGCTATTTTTCAACTAGGGCTTGCATTAAGTCGGCTTTTGTTGATATAGGCCGGTTTCTTACACGCCTATCCAATTCTTCCTATAAATGCTCAATCGGGTTGAGGTCTAGGGACTGTGGTGGGTGGGTTAGCACATGGGCGGCATTATAAACAACCCACATTTTCACAATATGGTCAGAATGCTTGGGGTCGTTGTCATGCTGAAATGTGAATGCATTTGGTATATTTGGTTTTTCGCCACTTTTCTTGAAGTTCTCCATAAAAATATTTAGATATCCAGTTTTGTCCATGATGCCGTCTATAAAAACCAATTCAACCACACATGTAACCCGACATCATAGCCCCTCCATCACCATGCTTAACAGTTGGTCTCATATTTTAAAGTTCGAATTCAGTGACAGGCTTATCCAAACAGTTTGGTGACCATCCGATCGGAAGATGTTAAATTTTCTTTCATCGGAAAACATCACCTGATGACAGTAGTCCAAGGACATGCCTATAAACTCCTTAGCGTAGTGCAAATGTCTTTTTTATTGGCATTTGAGATATACAGGTTTCGTCTAGCCACACTCGCATGGTAGTTGGACTCGTGTACTCTGCGTACCGCAATCGGGTGAACATCCTTACCAATTTTTTTTTTTACGTCAGCAGCGATCTGTGTTGAATATATATTGGGGTCCGCTTTTACTTTCCGAACGATTTGGCTGCATTCGCGGCTGTTCAATAATGTGTGCTTCGAATTCTCTAAGTTTGAGGCTCCTTTAAAGCGTTGTGCGATGCTTTTGATGGTAAAGCGGCTTATATCCATAATTTCTCCGATTTCCGCATATGATATGCCCTGATCGTACATATGTAGGATTATTTTCCTTTGAGATATGGTGGTTTCTTTTTGCTTAGGTGCCATTTTAAAAGCAAACAACACACTAGGAGTAGTTCTAACTTAATTTTAAATTTCCAAATAAAAATAGAATACATTTTGAATAACGCAATATACAAGGATGTCAAATTGCCAAAAAACATTTGCCACATCGGTCAAGTTATTAAAAAAACGTCATGAGTAGACTAAGTGTGCCAATAATTTTCTTCAACGAAATACACAATTTTTTTTAGATTTCATTTAATATTAATACTACCTGTTACTTTTTAGAAAAAAAAAAATCTGTTAATTTATAATAAATACTTCAATCTAATTGGTAAATTTTTTTTTAGCATTTATCTTCATTTAAAGGGTCAAAATTTGGCCAGAAAGTTAAAAATGCTTGATGTGCCAATAATTTTGTTCGTCACTGTATATACATACATACATATATATGTATATACATAAATGCATACATATGTGGTCTGCACCTTAAGCACTCGAATAAACTATAATACCAACATACAAAAAATAAAAACAATTCTGTGCATTTTAAATGTATGTATGTATTCTAATCTGCTTGCGGCTTATCTCTTAATGTAATTTAGAGAGCGACACGCAGTCTTAGTTTCAGGCCATTTTTGCCGTTTTTACCGAGCATAAAAAGCTAAATCACGGAAAAAAGAAGCAAAAAAGGCGTAGTTTAGGGGAAAAAGCTGGAAAGAGATTTTCTAAACAAATTTTGTAAGATTTCACGAGTTATAAATAAAATTTTTTTAAATTTCTTGGATTAGTTAACAATTTTGTTGTTAGTAAGCAAAAAAAAACTAAGATTGGTTAACTTCGACCATACCGAAGTTTGGTAATACCATGGTAAATGTAAAAGATGTAACTATTGTTTTTCTGATTTGTCAACAAAAGTAGAGATTGATGTATTTACTGCTATTTACTTTAGCTGTACAACTTTGGAAGATATAGTTTACTCCCATTTGTCACGCCACAAAGAGGTGAAGTATATAATTATTCCCTTGCGAAACGGGTATATTCATTTTGGTCAGAAGTTTGCAACGCAGAGAAGAAGGAATCTCAAACCATATAAAGTATATATATTCTTGATCAGCAAGACTAGCTGAGTTGATATAGCCATGTCCGTCTGTTTGGTAAACGTAATCTCCTCCGAGACTATAAAAGCTACAGAACTGAAATTTGGCACATAGGCTGGAATTTGCTGCAGGCATTGTATATCTCAGAATCATCCGGATCGGATGACTATATCCTATAGCTCCCATAGGACAGGTCGGTTTTAAGAAATATTTTAGTGGGATAACTTCGACGTTATTAAAGTCAGAGACTTGAAATATGGAATATATACTCCTGAGTAGCACCCAAATACAAAAAGATATAGATTATATAAAAACAAGTAAGAACGCTCTAGTCGGGTCTGCCCGACTACGAGATCCCCTGAACCAAGTCCGAGGCGGTGTTTTAAACAATCTAGCTAACATCTTTTATCTGTACATATTACCCACTGCGAGCACACACACACGCACACATACATACACAAGGACGCGCGCCGCTTACTGCGTATATGATTTAGCAGCTGCGCTTGGGCTGCATTCTGGGCAGCAATTTGAGAAATTAATTGTTTAATAACTTCGGTTCTAGATCTACTTTCTTAATGAAATTTTCAGGACATAATATTGACATCTAAAGGTGTATATATCCAAAATCCCAACTCCCTAGTATTTGAAATACGTTTTTTCCACATATGGGGCTAATGGGGGGAGGTATCCAAAATTTAAAAAGTTTATTATCTGTATTTGCATCACAGCAACCTACATAGTCAATTTGGTGTCTCTATCTGTTATGGTCTTTAAGTTATAGCTTAAAAACAAAGTCAAAATATCGATTGTTATCGATAATAAGGAAATAGGATGAGTTATCGAAAAAAAAAAATAAACTTGTACTGCGTATGGTATACAAGAATATATATCTAAAATTTCAAATCTCTAGCTTTTTTGGTTTACGAGATCACTGCGTTCATACGGACGGACAGACGGACGGACGGACAGACGGACAGACGGACATGGCTAGATCGACTCAGCTCGTCGTCCTGATCAAGAATATATATACTTTATATGGTTTGAGATTCCTTCTTCTCTGGTCTGCCACGCCTCCTTCTGCCTGTTACATACATTGTCACAAAACCATTATACCCTGAATTCCCATTTTCAATGGGTTCAGGGTATAACAAGTAAGAAAGCTCTAGTCGGGTCTGTCCGACTACGAGATCCCCTGAACAAAGTCCGAGCTGATGTTTTAAACAACCTAGCTTACATCTTTTATCTATACATATTACCTCTGCGCGCATATACACATGCACACATATATAAAGGCACGCATATACACATGCACACATATACACATGCAGACATATACACATGCACACATATACACGTCACACATTTGTATACACATCAGTGATGCCAACTTTTGTTGAGCAAAAAAAGCTAGATCAAGGAAAAATAGACCCAAAATGAAGCGAAGTTTTCGGAGAAAAAATCTGGGACAAAAGCTTAATTTTCGAAGCAAATTTTTTATGATTTGTAGGAAAATGTATTGAATTCCTCAATTTTTCTGCAAAATTTTTCTAAAAAAAAAAAAATTTCTTCAATAATGCAGTCATATTAAATTGGCAACAATTTTTTTTTGCTTACCACAAAAATTTTTTACTGAAGTTTTCACCATTTTGCATTCAATTTTATAAGAAGTCATGCAAATATTATGTCAAATTAAAAACAGCTAAATCGGTTTTTAAAAAGCTATATTTCCCGCTATCCGCTGTTTTGGAATTTTTCCCGCAATTGCACTTTCATAAAAGCCCGATTTGACGGGAAAAAAGCTGATTTGGCAACAGTGATACACATGCACACATATATGTACATACCATTGTGAAATGTGGAGCTGGTATCCAAAATATGAAAAAATAGAAAATGTATTTTATTTACAAAAAAAAACAACATTTTGTAGCTGTAGCTAAAAATATGTAAAATATATGGTCAACAAACTGAATCTTGATATCGTTTTAAATCGATATCATTGAAACGGAAAAATTTAGCGAATATCTAAAACAAACTCGATATGCGCGCTGTATACACAGACCATCATGCAAAATTTGAAGTCTCTTGCTCTTATATGTTCTGAGAACGACGCGTTCATACATACGGACAGACGGACGGACAGACAGACGGACAGGGCCAAACCGACTCAGCTCGTCGCCCTGATCAAAAATATATATACTTTATGGGGTCTGCCACGCCTCCTTCTGCCTGTTACATACTTTTTGCAAAACCATTATACCCTGATTTCCCATTTCAATGGGTTCAGGGTATAAAACGCTGTACGCATGCTAGACACATTTTTATACCCTGAACCCATTGAAAATGGGAATTCAGGGTATAATGGTTTTGTGACAATGTATGTAACAGGCAGAAGGAGGCGTGGCAGACCCCATAAAGTATATATATTCTTGATCAGGACGACGAACTGAGTCGATCTAGCCATGTCCGTCTGTCTGTCCGTCCGTCTGTCCGTATGTATGAACGCGTCGTTCTCAGAACATATAAGAGCAAGAGACTTCAAATTTTGCCGTCTGTCCGTCCGTCCGTCTGTCCGTCCGTCCGTCGGTCCGTCCGTATGAACGCAGTGATCTCGTAAACCAAAAAAGCTAGAGATTTGAAATTTTAGATATATATTCTTGTATACCATACGCAGTACAAGTTTATTTTTTTTTTCGATAACTCATCCTATTTCCTTATTATCGATAACAATCGATATTTTGACTTTGTTTTTAAGCTATAACTTTTAGACCATAATACCTAGAGACACCAAATTGACTATGTAGGTTGCTGTGATGTAAATTCAGATAATAAACTTTTTAAATTTTGGATACCTCCCCCCATTAGCCCCATAAGTGGAAAAAACGTATTTCAAATACTAGGGAGTTGGGATTTCGTATATATACACCTCTAGATGTCAATATTATGTCCTGAAAATTTCATTAAGAAAGTAGATCTAGAACCGAAGTTATTCAACAATGAATTTCTCATAATGCTGCCCAGAATGCAGCCCAAGCGCAGCCGCTATATCATCTACGCAGTAAGCGGCGCGCGTGCTTGTGTATGTATATGTGTGCGTGTGTGTGTGCACGCAGAGGGTAATATGTACCGGTAAAAGATATAAGCTAGATTGTTTAAAACACCGCCTCGGACTTGGTTCAGGGGATCTCGTAGTCGGGCAGACCCGACTAGAGCGTTCTTACTTGTTATACCCTGAACCCATTGAAAATGGGAATTCAGGGTATAATGGTTTTGTGACAATGTATGTAACAGGCAGAAGGAGGCGTGGCAGACCCCATAAAGTATATATATTCTTGATCAGGACGACGAGCTGAGTCGATCTAGCCATGTCCGTCTGTCCGTCTGTCCGTCCGTCCGTCTGTCTGTCCGTATGAACGCAGTGATCTCGTAAACCAGAAAAGCTAGAGATTTGAGATTTTAGATATATATTCTTGTATACCATACGCAGTACAAGTTTATTTTTTTTTTCGATAACTCATCCTATTTCCTTATTATCGATAACAATCGATATTTTGACTTTGTTTTTAAGCTATAACTTTTAGACCATAATACCTAGAGACACCAAATTGACTATGTAGGTTGCTGTGATGTAAATACAGATAATAAACTTTTTAAATTTTGGATACCTCCCCCCATTAGCCCCATAAGTGGAAAAAACGTATTTCAAATACTAGGGAGTTGGGATTTCGTATATATACACCTCTAGATGTCAATATTATGTCCTGAAAATTTCATTAAGAAAGTAGATCTAGAACCGAAGTTATTCAACAATGAATTTCTCATAATGCTGCCCAGAATGCAGCCCAAGCGCAGCCGCTATATCATCTACGCAGTAAGCGGCGCGCGTGCTTGTGTATGTATATGTGTGCGTGTGTGTGTGCACGCAGAGGGTAATATGTACCGGTAAAAGATATAAGCTAGATTGTTTAAAACACCGCCTCGGACTTGGTTCAGGGGATCTCGTAGTCGGGCAGACCCGACTAGAGCGTTCTTACTTGTTATACCCTGAACCCATTGAAAATGGGAATTCAGGGTATAATGGTTTTGTGACAATGTATGTAACAGGCAGAAGGAGGCGTGGCAGACCCCATAAAGTATATATATTCTTGATCAGGACGACGAGCTGAGTCGATCTAGCCATGTCCGTCTGTCCGTCTGTCCGTCCGTCCGTCTGTCTGTCCGTATGAACGCAGTGATCTCGTAAACCAGAAAAGCTAGAGATTTGAGATTTTAGATATATATTCTTGTATACCATACGCAGTACAAGTTTATTTTTTTTTTCGATAACTCATCCTATTTCCTTATTATCGATAACAATCGATATTTTGACTTTGTTATTAAGCTATAACTTATAGACCATGATAGCTAGAGATACCAAATTGACTATGTAGGTTGCTGTAATGCAAATACAGATAATAAATTTTTTAAATTTTGGATACCTCCCCCCACTAGGCCCATAAGTGGAAAAAACGCATTTCAAATACTAGGGAGTTGGGATTTCGCATATATATACCTTTGCATGTCAATAATATGTCCTGAAAATTTCATCAAGAAAGTATATCTAGAACCGAAGTTTTTTAACAATCAATTTCTCATAATGCTGCCCAAGCGCAGCCGCTAAATCATATACGCAGTAAGCGGCGCGCGTGCTTGTGTATGTATATGTGTGCGTGTGTGTGTGCGCGCAGAGGTAATATGTACAGATAAAAGATGTAAGCTAGATTTTTTAAAACACCGCCTCGGACTTGGTTCAGGGGATCTCTTAGTCGGGCAGACCCGACTAGAGCGTTCTTACTTGTTTACAACTATATTTCCGATCCCGCAATTTTAGAATTTTCATGCAATCGTACTTCGAAACAAACTAGATCTGAAGGGGAAAAAACGGAAACGGCAACACTGGTGCCAGGCACTAACAAAAAGAGAGCACTTCTCTGTACACTGAGCGAAACTAGTTAGTAGCAGCTTAAATCGTGTTTGTATTACATACACGATACATACTATGTGTCAGCCTCTTAAAAAATATAGATAAATTGATGCATATCATTGTATTCAAAAATATTTTCATAAAAATATATACAAATTTAAATATCTATAAATCTTGTATGTACAAACAAATATCCTACGATAATTGAATAATCTATAAAAAAACTAAAAATATTATCGAACCACTATTTAATATTGTTCAAATAATAGCAACGCTGAAATTTACAGCTGCTGTTTCTACGATTTTCAATTGATTTTTCTTTGTCTCATTATTGACAAAATATGTAGCCCAGATTTACTGATAGATGTATCAAACGCAGCGGATGAGTAGTTGCAAAAGCTGATAAGCGAACTGCAATCGGCTCTAACGCAACTGCTGCGATGAAGCGATGTATCATTATTACAATGAGTGCCAATCAAAACAGCAGCAGCAGCACCAGTAAAGGGAACAGAGAAAGTAGCGGGATCAGCAGGAGCAACAGCCATGTGAGCTGTCCGATTTGCTCGGAGCGATATGGGGCGACGGATAAAATCTATGGCGGCAGCTGTGGGCACGTGTTTCACTGGCAGTGCCTGCAGCGCTGGTGGGAGGAGTAAGTCCAGCCCACCTGAACGAAAACTATAAATAAACATTAATCCATTTCGATTGAACAGGTCAAACAGTTGTCCTGTTTGTCGCAGCAGGGGCCAGGAATTCTTTCAGCTTTACTTAAGCTTTGAGGAGTTGGAACAGAGGCAAAATCAAAGTCGAAGCTCGGCGAAAACCAGCGATGAAGGTGAATTAACCACTGAGATTCAGAATCTTCTTTATGAATCGGATTTATACCGAGACGAAATCGAGTATTTAAACACACGTATTGCGTGCTTAAAGATAAAAATGTTGCTAAATGGCAACGAAGCAAGTGATTCAGAATAAAATATATACTGTTGTATGTACATACAAATGTATGTAATTGTTTCGTTTAGATCCCGTAAAGAAGACCCAAGTAACCCAAAGCTAAATCTATGTACATACATATATAGTTTGGCACGAGTATTCTACTTTCGTTGGTGGAAACAAGTTGAATTGCCTATTTATTTGAATATTCTAGAAATAGTACAAACTTTTTCGCCACGCTTTTTTTGTGCGACAGGTCCCACTCATCTTCGTATTTGCTCGGGTCCCTTACTCTCTCAAAATCTTCACTGAGCAGTGGGACTTCACAATATTTAAAAGCAGAGAGATCGAGCGAGATGAAGCGAGATAAGCGTACATAAGTGTGACCTGCACACAATACATTGATGATGCTCTCTCTCTCAGCGCGCTCTCGAATTGTATATGTATGTATATATGTACGCACAAGCAGTAGAGGTGGAGAAAACATTGAATTTCTCTAAAACATCGATGCTTAGAAACAAATATCGATGTTTTCTTTGTACACTTCTGGCGACAAAAAACGCAATTTGAAATGAAGAAGCGTTAGGTAAAGGCGTAAAGGAGTTTAACGATATGCAAGAATTTTTTGTGATCTTTAACTTGGTGTGGTGTCGACGGCGACCGTGGAGTTTGGATTTTTGGCTATGAAAAACAACTTAAAAGTTCAGTTTTCATTAAATGCATATGCTTTTTCAACATGCTCGTGTCAGATGCGTATGCATGTATGCATACCATACCAATGAATTGGAATTATGCTTTCCATATTAACAGAGTGGGGATGATGCAAATAGTTGTTTCTATCGCAGCTGATAACGACAGCACTTTGAACAAGTAAGAAAGCTCTAGTCGGGTCTGCCCGACTACGAGATCCCCCTGAACCAAGTCCGAGCTGATGTTTTAAACAACCTAGCTTACATCTTTTATCACTAAAAAATTTAAAAAAATTAAATTGTGGCTTTGACAATTTTTTTTGTGAAATCTGGAGCTGGTATCAAAATATGAAAAAATAGAAAATGTATTTTATTTACAAAAAGCTAAAAACGAAATTTGGTACCTGTAGCTAAAAATATGTAAAAGATATGGTCAAAAAACTGAATCTAGATAACGTTTTAAATCGATATCATTGAAACGGAAAAAATTTATCGAATATCTAAAATAAACTCGATATGCGCGCTGTATACAAGGACCATCATGCAAAATTTGACGTCTCTGGCTCTTATATGTTCTGAGATCGACGCGTTCATACATACGGACAGACGGACGGACAGGGCCAAATCGACTCAGCTCGTCACCCTGAACAAGAATATATATACTTTATGGGGTCTGCCACGCCTCCTTCTGCCTGTTACATACTTTTTGCAAAACCATTATACCCTGATTTCCAATTTTCAATGGGTTCAGGGTATAAAAGGGTATGCGACCCTTTCTCCTTTTGGAAGGTAAATAGAAAATGTTCAATAAAATGTTTTGAAATTTAATGATTTCAATTTTAGACGAATGCGGAAAGTTTTATCGCTCTCATAGAGGGAGCAAAAAAAGTTTTTATGCGTACCACCAACTTCCTATGAATCGGAAAGAATTTTAGCAAATCTGGCCAAATTATTTCCGACCGGCGAACGCGCCTCAAGCCGTAAGTTGTAAACACACGGTAAATCTTCGTTTTAGCTACCGTAGGTAAAGAACGTCCGAATCACTTGGGGGTGGTGTTTTTTTCACTTAGTTTTTTACGAGGACTCCATTTCCGGCGGCGGAGGTTAACTCTTTTGTGTATTTTATTAAATATAAGCAATTTAAAGTTGCCGATAACCGACTGGCGGCACGATTACGAACAGTCGTGCAGCTTCGATACCACTTTACGATGAATTTTTGTTGGATTTGGACTATCGTCAACTCTTCGAGATGAGCGAATAACAGATGTTTTTAATCGATGAAAAGCATAACAAAATACACTTAATTGCAATTTATTATATGCAACCTTATAATACAATATTATAATGTATATATGTAAAATATATTAAATAATAATTTATTTAATACTAAATACTAAGTTAAATTTTAAATATACTGATATAAAACACTTCATATTATTAATGAGTTTGGTAAAACAAATATATATATATATATATTTATATTTCATACAGTTTTAAAATCTAAGTGCATTGGCGAAATAAATTATTAAGAGTATTTTTTTATAATTTATTAAAATAAAAATCAAGCTTGACAACACTCGTAAATGCATATATGTAAACATGTATGTATGTATGTAAGCGTGTACATGCAACACAGAATACGCATGACAGTATGCGTGGTAAAGTTCACATTTAGTAGACACACATTTGACATCAATGTCTTTAATATTTTACATTTGTCTGCCTTTATTGCGGAAAGACCTACAAAATAACAGTCAATGGTTCTTTTTCCTTTACGCAATTTCAAAAGCTGTTGCAAGATGTCAATAAAAATTTTCTGCTGATTTCAACAAGTGTTTTGGGAGAAATTTGAAAAATCAACCTTCTAAGTGACACCTATCTATCAAGTAGGATAGGACAAGTAGGATATTCCCCTTAAGAGTAGGATATCCCCCCGCTCACTCATTGTAAGTATAAAGTCAGTTAAGTGTAGCCTAACTTAAACTTTCTGTTTTTATTCCGCAGTAATGATCTTATAAGTCTTCTGTTGAAGATGTGATGACTCTGAGTGTCCCAATGTATGACTTGTACGACTTGACCAACGCCAACAAGAAAGTCACTTTCAACGCACACAAAGTCTGTAGTCTGATTACTCTACGTGTTTTTTTTTTTAACACAAAACACATGTTCCTGAAAGAAAGACACCAACAAGCAAGTCTTGATGCAGTACAGAGCTTTCTTACTCTAGCTTATATCTTTTACCGGTACATATTACCCTCTGCGTGCACACACACGCACACATATACATACACAAGCACGCGCGCCGCTTACTGCGTAGGTGATTTAGCGGCTACGCTTGGGCTGCATTCTGGGCAGCATTATGAGAAATTCATTGTTAAATAACTTCGGTTCTAGATCTACTTTCTTAATGAAATTTTCAGGACATAATATTGACATCTAGAGGTGTATATATACGAAATCCCAACTCCCTAGTATTTGAAATACGTTTTTTCCACTTATGGGGCTAATGGGGGGAGGTATCCAAAATTTAAAAAGTTTATTATCTGTATTTACATCACAGCAACCTACATAGTCAATTTGGTGTCTCTAGGTATTATGGTCTAAAAGTTATAGCTTAAAAACAAAGTCAAAATATCGATTGTTATCGATAATAAGGAAATAGGATGAGTTATCGAAAAAAAAAAATAAACTTGTACTGCATACCATACGCACAAGAATATATATCTAAAATCTCAAATCTCTAGCTTTTGTGGTTTACGAGATCACTGCGTTCATACGGACGGACAGACGGACAGACGGACGGACGGACAGATGGACATGGCTAGATCGACTCAGCTCGTCGTCCTGATCAAGAATATATATACTTTATGGGGTCTGCCACGCCTCCTTCTGCCTGTTACATACATTGTCACAAAACCATTATACCCTGAATTCCCATTTTCAATGGGTTCAGGGTATAAAAAGTCCAAAGATAAGCGTTAAGAGGTCAATCGTCGGCGTCCCGCATCAGTAAATGTGACAATAAGTAAATGTGAAGTGGCCAACAACTTTAAGATCAGGTAACATTTGTTAATATATGTATATAGACTATTCGGATAGAGTTTTCGCCACTCAAACAGTATATCAACCGAAGACAACTAATGTATACATTTTATATATACACATATATATAGGATGCTTTTTCTCAAGATTTTAACCAATAAGTAATGTATATATAATGTATGTAATACATACTATGTATGCGCTATGTGCGTAAGTTCGCAAAATTTACTAAATGAAAATGGACAATTATATTTCTAACAAAATATTCTTATCATCAATACTTGCTAAGCAGTAAATTGTTGTGGTTAGCAGTTTATTGATATAATTTAGCCATAAGTTGGTTGATTTAGTTGTACAATATTGCAACCAATTCTAGCAAGCTAATGACTAGATTATTTGCATGTACATGTATGTATGTACATACATATGTATACATACAATGTATAAGAAGAGAATTCTGTTAATAATAATAAAAAAAATTCTTGTGCGGCACTTCTATTAAAATTAACATTTGTTAAGAAAGAGTTAACAAGTAAGAAAGCTCTAGTCGGGTCTGCGCGACTACGAGATCCCCTGAACCAAGTCCGAGGCAGTGTTTTAAACAATCTAGCTTATATCTTTTACCGGTACATATTACCCTCTGCGTGCACACACACACGCACACATATACATACACAAGCACGCGCGCCGCTTACTGCGTAGGTGATTTAGCGGCTACGCTTGGGCTGCATTCTGGGCAGCATTATGAGAAATTCATTGTTAAATAACTTCGGTTCTAGATCTACTTTCTTAATGA
Source organism: Drosophila gaucha (assembly GCA_035045545.1). NCBI lineage: Eukaryota > Metazoa > Arthropoda > Insecta > Diptera > Drosophilidae > Drosophila > Drosophila gaucha. The sequence continues at coordinate 135,863 of JAWNOY010000290.1, forward strand.
AATTTTCAGGACATAATATTGACATCTAGAGGTGTATATATACGAAATCCCAACTCCCTAGTATTTGAAATACGTTTTTCCACTTATGGGGCTAATGGGGGAGGTATCCAAAATTTAAAAAGTTTATTATCTGTATTTACATCACAGCAACCTACATAGTCAATTTGGTGTTTCTAGGTATTATGGTCTAAAAGTTATAGCTTAAAAACAAAGTCAAAATATCGATTGTTATCGATAATAAGGAAATAGGATGAGTTATCGAAAAAAAAAATAAACTTGTACTGCGTATGGTATACAAGAATATATATCTAAAATCTCAAATCTCTAGCTTTTGTGGTTTACGAGATCACTGCGTTCATACGGACGGACAGACGGACAGACGGACGGACGGACGGACAGACGGACATGGCTAGATCGACTCAGCTCGTCGTCCTGATCAAGAAATATATACTTTATGGGGTCTGCCACGCCTCCTTCTGCCTGTAACATACATTGTCACAAAACCATTATACCCTGAATTCCCATTTTCAATGGGTTCGGGGTATAATAAAAAACTAAAGGGGATGGACTAACTTCGGCCGTGCCGAAGTTTGGTAATACTATTGCAATTGCAAAAGATATATGAACATATGTACATACATATATATAGTTTGCTCTGATTTGCCACGCCCCCAACAAGTTGAAATATGTACATATGTACATATGTATATAATTTCAGGTCAATCTATTGAGCGGGTCAACAGTAACTAATATATCAAATTTCGAAGCTGTACCTATAAAACCTTAGGAAGATATAGTTTTCTCCGATTTACCACGCCCCCAAAGACAGTAGCTATATACTCAATATCTGTTTGGATGAAGAAAAAAGTGCACATTCTTTAAAGTAATGTGCAGTAGCGAAGAGAGCAGTTCGATCATATCATACTTGCGCGCTTACTCTCACATTTGCTTGTGAAACCTATATATGTAAATAATGTTGAACTGTATGCGAAAAGAGATGTGTATGTTTAGTAAGTGAGAGTTTTGCTCCGCATCTTTCATGAGTGTTCTGCATTATATGTACATGTTTACATACATATATAAACATTTACCCATTTTGTCAAGTTTTGTTTTTATTTGAATAAAATATAAAAAATATTCTTTTTAATTTATTTTGCCAATGCACTTTGATGTAAAGACTGTATTAAATATAACATTCCTATATTTTTGTTCTCCCAAACTCATGAATATAAAATGTTTATTTTCAGTATATTTAAAATTTAACTTCATACTAAATAAACTAATGTACATAAATATTTTACATATTTGGGTAAGCTTCCTTTAAAAAAAATATACCAGATGCACCAAATAAATATACTGAAACCGGAATACTTTTCATCGATTAAGAACATCTGATATTCGCTCATCTCGAAAAGTTCACGATAGTCTACATCTAACTAAAATTCATCGTAAAGCATCGAAGCTGCACGACTATTCGTAATCATGCCTCAAGTCAGTTATCGGCAACATTAAATTGCTTATATTAAAAAAATACACAAAAAAGTGAACCTCCGCCGACGGAAATTTAGTCTTCGTAAAAAACTCAAGTTAAAACAAGTAAGAAAGCTCTAGTCGGGTCTCAGCCCGACTACGAGATCCCCTGAACCAAGTCCGAGCTGATTAAAACAACCTAGCTTACATCTTTTATCTATACATATTACCTCTGCGCGCATATACACATGCACACATACACACAGGCACGCATATACACATGCACACATTTGTATACACATGAACACATATACATACCTTGCACACAGAAGCACGCGCGCCGATTACTGCGTAGTTGATTTGAATGTATGTGTGCACACGTACAGGCTGCTGCAGCGTGCTTTTACAATGTTTCCTTTAATTACTTCTGTGTTACTTAACGGATTTTAATGCAATTTTCTGCATTGAATGCTATTAATTTATTGAAAAAACGGTTTTCACTAAAAAATTTGAAAAAATTAAATTGTGGCTTTGATAACTTTTTTTTTTTATTTTTTTTTTGTGAAATGTAGAGCCGGTATCCAATATATGAAAAAATAGAAAATGTATTTTATTTACGAAAAGCTAAAAACGAAATTTGGTAGCTGTAGCAAAAAATATGTAAAAGATATGGTCAAAAAACTGAATCTTGATAACGTTTTAAATCGATATCATTGAAACGGGAAAATTTATCGAATATCTAAAACAAACTTGATATGCGCGCTGAATACGCAGACCATCATGCAAAATTTGAAGTCTCTAGCTCTTATATGTTCTGAGATCGACTCGTTCATACATACGGACAGACGGACGGACGGACGGACGGACAGGGCTAAATCGACTCAGCTCATCGCACTGATCAAGAATATATATACTTTGTGGGGTCTGCCACGCCTCCTTCTGCCTGTTACATACTTTTTGCAAAACCATTATACGCTGAACACATTGAAAATGGGAAATCAGGGTATGGGGAATTCAGGGTAGAGATGGGATCGGGAAAGAAATTCGTTCCCGACCCATCTCGTCCCGAAATAATTTTTGATTTTCACGCCCGATTGTCCCGACAAATTTTTCATTTTACCCGAATTTCCCAAACTTTTTTTCAACAAAATTTCTCAACATTTTCTTTTCTAAGATGTGTTCTCCTTTCTTTCAAAATTCTACTAGAAGTAGAATAACCCTCTCAATCGTTGTCAAAGAGGTTGGAACATCAAGTATTTGCCTGTTAAGCATTTGTAATAATGGCAATTCATTGCATTGTTGTCAAAATAATAAAATATTGAACTTCTCTTAAATTTAACAGGATTTATATTAGAATTTATTTCCTCGTCAATATCATTCTTCTGTTCTTTGATAAGTATAAGCAATTTTATATATTAATAATTTTCTTATCTTTTCTTTTCCGCAGGAATTTCGGGATCAGCCACTTATCCCGACCGTCCCGGACTTTTTCAAAATCTGTCCCATCCCGACCGATCCCGAAAACTTTTTCGCGACCCGCGGAACTCCCGAAAATCCCGATCCCGATGCCCATCTCAACTTCAGGGTATACAAAAGTGAAAAGAAATTTAAATTAACATCATTTGAAGTGCTTCTTTCAAATTCTATTTATCGTTAATAGTAGTTTTTTGGTCTTTCGGTAAATGTAATTTTGGTTGTCTTCTTCAGCTCTATGTACCGTTGCTGATCTGGAATTGTAGACTTCTCCTAATAAATTTTCTTCTAACTTAAATCTGGACAAGTAAGAAAGCTCTAGTCGGGTCTGCCCGACTACGAGATCCCCTGAACCAAGCCCGATCTGATGTTTTAAACAACCTATCTTACATCTTTTATCTATACATATTACACTCTGCGCGATTATACACATGCACACATACACACAGGCACACATATACACATGCACACAGAAGCACGCGAGTTGCAAGTCGGTTGCTCGTTTGGAGATGGTGTTGGTAGTGGTGTTGGTATGTGGAGATTTGTGATTTTTTTATTAAGAACAAATATACGTCTGGTCTGTTTGACTCTCAATATGAATCTGATTTTATTCTGCCAAGTGGCATTCGAAACTAGCCTAATACAATAGTGGATATATATAAGTAAAATGTCAAGTGACGATTGCCAAGCCCTTTGTTGCTGATCTTGCAGTTCTCCCGTTGCTGCTTATGTTTAGGTTCTGCATCCTGTCCAAGTGCTGACGCTGCTCGATGGATACAAAGTGTTACAATGTACTCTGCGTCTGCGTGGGGTCATGTATTATTGGTCGGTAATATATATATATGTATATATATATATATATATATACATGTATATAGTTCATGTGTACAATGTAGTACAATGTACTCTGAACTTAAGTGGATCTATGTGTTGTTGATCTGTACATATGTCTGTATATGTTTGTACTCATATACTCATGTACAGAGTTGTTATATATGGACGTATGTGCATATATGTTTTATATATTGGATCTTGGTGGTTTGGCTGGTGGCGTGACTGATAAGGTAACTCCTCCCCACCTAGATTGAAGTGAGGGCCAAAGCGAAGGTATGGTCTGAACGAAATTGGTTTGTAGTGGTTCTTGGTTGACGATGGTTATGGTTCTTTTCATATATAGTATAAGTAGAATTATACAGGTCGATATTCCGATGCATGTGTAAATTGTTATGAAGTGGTTTGCTGTTATCCTTTTAATATTGAGAATCCGGTTCTGGCTCTTAATATTGTCCAGGTGTAATCTTTGAAGATTTAGTTCTTCGATCGTATTGTTTATTTTTATCTCTTTAAACCATGGTATTCTAGTCCTAATAGTGTCATCTTGTTTGAGTTCCACGTCATCATAATTTAGTCCATTAATTGTTATTGAGCAATCCTTGCAGATCCATTAATGTCAAACGATTTGGCACAATTTGGTGTTACCTTTGTGTTCATTCCATTTAACACAAAGATAAATCCCTTTTCAGGCTCTGATACTTGTTCTCGATCTCCAGATTTTAATACGTCGCACGTTGCTGTTTCTCCATCCAGTATTCCCTCTAAGCATCTTATGTCCCACGATGGGGCCTTGACAACTCGACTTTTACAAAAGTATTGATTATGAATTTTGTTACATTTTTCTTTAAATGGCTTAATATTATATTTATTATAAGCAATATATTCTGGTACTCTTAAGTATTTTGTATAATTTAATGGTAATGGAACAATGTGTGCAAATTTGTATTCTTCAATTTCAAAGATTGGAATTTTAATATAGAAAATTACATTAGTTTTGTTTACAAATGTGTCCATTTCCAATAATCTATATAAATGTTCATTAGATAATATTGTTATATTCTGTTCAGAGAATATTTCTGTTATTTTTTCCGTTTCTTCAATTGATAAAATGAACTTAGGGATTATATTTAATTTTGTTAATAGGATACTTTCGAGTATGTTGCTTAAATGATTATACAAAACATCTATGTTATATCTTATTCTATTTATGTATTGTAGAACATGAATTTCATTGTGTTCATCATTGAGTTCTTTATAGATCTAATTTTTATAATTCTTAATGAAATTGTTAATTATTGTTTGTTCTTTGTTAATATCTTCGGTAATATTGCCGAACCTTATAATTATTTCATTGTTAACATTTGTTTGGTCATTTAAGTTTTTTGTTAGATCAATCATGTTTTCTTGTATAAGCTTAAATTCCTTATCTATCTTGTTTGAATCTTCTATATCCATATTTCCCGTAATCGCTTTTATGATGCTTCCTAAACCATTTACAGCTCCCCTCTTCTGCCTTTGTTTAGGTACTAGTATATTTATTTTTTCTTGTAATTGCCCCAACTTGGCCTCTAGTATCTCTATAGCTTCTCCGGAAAATTTAACTGTTTTTAAATTCTTCAATGCTGTTTTAAATTGATCAACATTATCAATATATTCCTGTATACGGACAACGTGTTGCTAATATCTTATAGTTAGAGATAATTTTTGTAGGTCCTAACTCTAGCTTAACTAATGGGGTTCCTTGGTGTAATTGTTGAACATTAACATATTGTCCGGTTGTATAAGAGAACCTGTAAGTATTTATATGTATTTATTATATTTATATATTTATAGCATTTTTTATATGCTTAATCGTCTTTTATATGGTTTTTTTGTCGAGTATTTTATTTTAGACTTATGAATTTTTTGATTCTTTGACGAAATGAACGTAGGTCCATTGTCTTCAAGAACTTTGTGTAGTGAAAAACGGGGTGTAAGTTTGTTTCTTCTATTTTCTTTTCGAAAAATAACTTCATCAGTCACTAATTTTGGTGGCTCCATTCTGTTCTTGTTTAAATTAGCTGTACGTCTTTGTACTTTCTCTGTTAGTTTTTGAACTACCTCCGGGTATAATTAGACTCCGTTCCCAAAGGGAGAGTCTTTGTTTGTGTGTCCGTCTTGTGTCTGTCCGTCTGTCCGTCGGTCCGTCTGTCTGTCTGTCCGTTGTTGTTGAACCTTGAGCTAGAGACTTGTTTTGGATTTCTCGTGTGTATCCGCGTCGATCGTTTGAGTTTTCGATACGCCCCAGGGGGCGTGGATCGGATGCTTATCTTTGACTACGTGTTTTTTAGTCTATTGCGTCTGATGGGTTTGATTTTTCGTGTCCACGCGGGGTTTTGTTGTTTTTCTCGCCCTGTGGGCGTGGCAATCGGATTTTTTTCGTTTTGAGTGAGCTTTTGGCATGTGGGTTTGTTGACCTTTGTTGTGTTTCCGTGGGGTCAATCGGGTTTTTAGCGTTTGTTATTTTTTTTTGAGGTATTAGAGCAGAGCTGATTTGGATTGGGTAGATCCCGGACTTGTTTTGATTTAGCTTAGGGTGGCAATGGATATGTTTCTAGTTGGAGCTAGAGCGTTTTTGTGGGGATCTGTTGACCTTTTGATGTCGTTTGTTCGTCTTCTGGGGCGTGGCATCGGGTTCTTTTTTTCGTGATATTTCGGCAATATTCCGTCAAAGAGTGGGCTTGGATATTTCTGTATCCTACCTCTACCCAAAATATATGTTTTATAGCTCGCCCATTTGGGGCGTGGCAATAGGTAAACTGTATTCCTACAGTCTTAGACGTAGAGCTCCATTTGTGTGGGTTCTGTTCTGAATTTTTTCGAAATTTTCTTGTGCCTGCATTCTGTTGACTCTGGGGTTGGCAGGGTCTTCGCTACCCAACGCGTCTGTTTACCAATCAAAACATTCCACTCAGTTTGGCGCTAGTCGCGCAAGAGACGCCGTGGTGTTGTGGGTAGAGTTGTGGTGGAGCGCGTGACGGTTCGATTCCTGGCTGCCGGTGTTTTTTTTTGTTTTTTTTTTTTTTTTTTTTTGTTTTTTGGATTTTGATTTTTCGCTTTTTTTTTTCCTTCTGGTTGACCTATAGGCGGGTCTTCGCTACCCACGCGTCTGTTTACCATCACACACCTTTTGGTCTAGTGTGAAGAGACGCCGTGGTGTGTGGGCGAGTCGGTTCCGGTTCGATGAAGGTTCGATTCCCTTGCTGCCGCGTGTTTTTTTTAATGTTTTTTTTTTATTTTTTTACTTCTTGTTACTTTGGATTTTGATAAAAATCCTTATATTTTTTAAAAATACGGTTTTACCTAAATTAAATGTATGTGGTTTTGTGCTTTGATGTAAAAGACATGCTCAAGAAGGATTCATATCTCGCTTCAACTACGGAAGACGGACGGACGGTCTCTTTTTTGAGCTCCCCTTTACGGACGAGTCTGACGCGTCGGTGGGCTGCACTTCTTCTTGTTTTCTCTGGAATTCGTTAAGTTCCTGTAAATATTCATGTTCGTTATTAAAGTTAACTGTCCTTTGAAACAAGTGTATTCTGCCTGAGAACAATTCGAATGGTGTACAATTTGTGGCTGAATGAATTGCATTGTTGTAAGTAGTAAGTGCCTCCCATAATATATCTTCATGAATGCATGATGAATTTTCCTTTTTCTTTTTGTCGAATATAATTCTATAAATTTCTGTTAGTGATGAGTGAAATCTTTCTACTGGGGAATTGCTCGAAGATTGTTGAAATGATGTAACATGCCTGTTAATCCCGTATTGTTTACAAAAGTCTATAAACAAATTCCCTGCAAATTCTGCACCCTGATCATATACAATTTTCTTGGGAATTCCAAAAGTACATAGAAAGTGTCTAACTGATTTTACAACATTGATGCTATTTCTTGCTGGTATAGTATACCCTGTCGCAAACCTAGATAGTTTATCGATTATGGTCAATACATTATTGTGGTTAATTGTATATATGTCCATGTGTATAATGTCGAGTGGTTGTTTGGGCATTTCTGTTTCTTGAAATGGGACCTTTTGTGGTTGTCTATCATATTTCATAGTTTGACAAATGTCACAATTATTAATGGTTTGTGTAATTTTCTGTTTCATGTGAGTAAAGTATATTGTTCTTTTTAAATGAGCATAGGTCTCATCTATCCCTCTATGATTATTATTCAAGTGGTACTCTCTGATTTCTTGTTGTTGATCTTCAGGAGATCCTATTTCTTTCAAGAATACTGTACATCTCACAATTTTATAAAGCTGACTATGGGCAAAGTATTTTGCATATACTTGTTGAATTACTTTAAAAATATCGTCCGTTGTAAACATTGCACAAACTTTGTTCGGGTTTAGGATGGCTTTTAGAATCTTTGTTACTGTTTCTTCGTTAAAGACGGGTTCTGAAATAACTCGTCTTATTTTGTTTCTGAATGGCATCTCTATTTTGCTGTTGGATATGTCTTTTCGCTCTAAGATAATTTGTATATTAAAGTCATTAAGACTTTTAATTCTGTAATCGGTATGAATTGCCCTAAATTTTCTTGTGCGGAGTGTATTGTGTCCCTACAAGTTGCCTCAATTGATTCTCTATCGTTCATGTTTACGTCCAGTATTGTCCTGCTTAATGCCTCCGCAATAACGTTTTGTGAACCCTTCTTGTATACTACTTCGTAGTCATATTCCAACAACCTCAGTTTCCACCTTACTAATTTGGAGTTTGGTTCTTTAAAACTCATTAACCAAGTTAAGGGTTTATGATCTGTTATTATTTTAAATTTTTGCCCAAATAGGTATGGTCGAAAATACTTTATTGCCCAGATTATGCCAAGCATTTCTTTTTCGACCGTTGAGTAATTTGCTTCTGTGTCTGTTAGTGTTCTACTAGCAAAAGAAACAGGTTTATCAGATCCTAAATTTCCCTGTGATAAGACTGCTCCTAAAGCGACATTACTCGCGTGTTCTTGTAATGAACTCGAAAATACAATAATGTCGTCCATATATACTAAACAGTATATACCTAATAAGTCTCCGAACAAAGAGTCCATTACTCTTTGGAAGGTTGCAAGGCATTAGTTAGTCCGAAAGGCATTCTAACGAATTCAAAATGGCCTCCTTCTGCCGAGAATGCAGTTTTTTGAATGTCTTTCTGGGACATTTCTATTTGGTGATACCCACTGGCTAACTAACTTTGTCTTGAAAATTGAACAAGCTATTTGATGTACTTATGTCTTGTTGAAATCCCAAATTTACTTCTATGTGTTCCTCTTCTCTAAATTGAGTTACTGCTAATGGTTGGTCAAAATAAATTGTTTTTTTGTTGTTGTCATAGTTGGTTATTTCCATACTGCTAAAATTGTTTTTTGCTGAATACAGTCCGTTTGAAATAATCAAATCATCGTCAAGTCGTATTTCTTGACAATAAAATGTTCCCTCTTCTAATTCTACAGGGACTTGTATTATGCTTCTAGTCGTTTCTTTTATTACTTGTTTTGTGCCTATTTTATTTTCCTTCGTATATATAGGTAATTCAGTTGTGTGTGTTTGTAATGTGGAGTTTTCTATGTCAACTTTAGCTTTCAATTGTCTCAGTAAATCAATTCCGATTAATCCGTCAAAATATGAATGAAACTTGAAAAGCAAAAATTGGGCTGTGCCTTTTTGTTTAAACTCATCAAATAAATCCAATATGCAGATTAACTTTAAGGAGTGTGTGTTTGTAATAGTTCGAATTAATTTGGGTTCGGATAAGGTTATATGGTGTTGCTGTGGTATCCACTTAGGGTCAATAAAGGATGATGTGGACCCTGTGTCTATTAGAAATTTTAGTTGTTTTCCAAATGAGGAGTCTATTAGTATATATGGTAACATAGTTCCGTGTTGGTCTTTATTTATGTACCCTGGTTGGTTGTTGAGGCTGCTGATCGAAAATTTTCATTATCGTTAATGTTAACAACTGTAGCAACTCTCCTTGATTACTAGTTTGTTTAGTAATACCCCTTGAATTTGCTGAATTGTAAGATTGTTTGGAATAATTTGTGGTCCTAGTCTGTCCACTATAGTTTCCTCTTGCTCCACGTCCTGCCTGTCCACCTTGTTGTGTGCTACTGTTATTGTTTTGATATTGTCCATTGTTGCTATTGTTTGTGTTTCTTTCTTTCGAGCGACTTCTTTCCCTGTTTTGTTCGTTTCGATATCCCCTTTGCTCAGAAGGTTTGTTATTATTACCAGGTCTGTTAGTTTGCCCGTATACTTCGTTCAATCGCCTAGCCTGTCTTTGATTGTTATAAATTCGTTTTTCGGAAATAGCCATTTCATATGCAGTGATAATATTTGTTGGTTCTTTGTTTCTGACTAATGTACCTAATATTCCACGTAATCCTTTTAAAAATGTCTCGAGACACTGTTTCTTGAACAGTTCTCTTTTCGTCTCTATTATAGTCTGATTAGTTTCATTTTCTTGTACTACATTTAATAGAGCTCTTTGTATGCAAGTAACTCTTTCATAGAGAATCTCTACTGGTAAATTTTGGAGCGTTAAAATGCCCAAATCAGTAATCAGATTAAATTCTGTCCTTTTGTCCGCGAAATGTACATTCAGCAGATTTTTAATTTCGTCCCAGTTTAATCTAACACCTGCCTGACGTAATACTTGCTGAGCTTTACCCTTAATTTTGTTGCGTATCGCTCTTAGTACAATTAACCCAGTTGGTGTTTGATCTGCACCTCTTATTAGCATTAAAATTTCTTCCACATTTGCGATAAAATCTCCTAATCCTTCCTCATCTCCCTCGTATATTGGAATGGTTGCGATAAGGTCAAAAACCTTGAAACCTCCAATAGTGTCTTGGGCTACAGTATTAGGGCCTTGTGCCGGGGGTATTTCCTGGTCTAGTGACATGCTGTCAATTGGGTACTCTTCTTCCCTGATGTCTGGTACACTGTTGGTACGTCTTGCACCTCTTGTCGATACTACTCTCTTGATCCTACCTAATGCTGACATGAATGATCTATTTTAGTTTGGTACTTAATTTTATACAATTGTGTATGTGTGTTGTGTATATGTAGTGTTCTTAATACTATAGTAATAATTATAATTTAATCGTTGGAGAATTGTTGCTGATGTTGATCCTTGTGTAGTGAGGATGAAGTGTGAGTTAGTGTCTGCAAAATTCATAATGTTAATCTCTTGTTTATTCATAGATATAAATATTTGAACTGTGTTTTCTTTATTGTTTTTGTTTATTATTTTTTTATAATGTATATGTATATATATATTTTTTTTTATTTATTTTTTTTTAATTGTTTTATAATTGTGCTGAAGCTAGGTCAGGCCCCCTGCTCGATGCAGTGATCCTGCCTAAAGGCGGACAGACATCAACTATAAACTGTATATCATATATTTGCATATAGCTATTTGTATTACAATTTTAATTAAAAATTTTTTTTGCACGATTTGTAAATATTAGTGCAATGCATATAAATTTTATTTATTTCATCTTGTATGTTGCACTACATTTGCATATCGCATATCACTCTGTCCAATACAGTAGGTTCAATCATTAGGTGTACAAACTTGTATCACTATATGATCTCTAGCGCGATCCGCAGATAGCAATGCAACGAATGTATATATTGTATATAAATTTTATTTATTTCTTCTGTGTGTTGCACTATATTTGCATATCTCTTTTCGCTCTGTCCAATATAGTAGGTTCAATCACTATGTGTACAAATTTATCATATATGATCTCTAGCGCGATCCGAGATAGAATGCAACGAATATATGTATTGTATATAAATTTTATTTATTTCTTCTGTGTGTTGCACTTTATTTGCATATCTCTTTTCGCTCTGTCCAATACAGTAGGTTCAATCATTATGTGTACAAATTTGTATCACTATATGATCTCTAGCGCGATCCGCAGATAGCAATGCAATGAATGTATATATTGTATATAAATTTTATTTATTTCTTCTGTGTGTTGCACTTTATTTGCATATCGCATTTCACTCTGTCCAATACAGTAGGTTCAATCATTATGTGTACAAATTTGTATCACTATATGATCTCTAGCGCGATCCGCAGATAGCAATGCAACGAATGTATATATTGTATATAAATCTTATTCATTTCTTCTGGATGTTTTCCATATTATTTTTATACCCTTGCAAAAAGGGTATATTAATTTTGGTCAGGAGTTTGCAACGCAGAGAAGGAAGCATCTCCGACCATATAAAGTATATATATTCTTGATCAGCAAGACGAGCTGAGTTGATATAGCCATGTCCGTCTGTCCGTCTGTCTGGATCAACGCAATCTCCTCCGAGACTATAAGAGCTACAGAGCTGAAATTTTGCACATAGGCTGGAATGTGCTGCAGGCATTGTATATCTCGGAATCATCCGGATCGGATGACTATATCCTATAGCTCCCATAGGACAGATCGGTTTTAAGAAATGTTTTAGTGGGATAACTTCGACGTTATTAAAGTCAGAGACTTGAAATTTGGAATATATACTCCTGAGTTGCACCCAAATACAAAAATATATAGATTATATATCTACGCCTTTTGGGGGCGTGGCAAATCGGATAAAACTATATCTTCTACAGTTTTGAAGCTAGAGCATCCAAATTTCAGAAAGTAATATACTTTTGGCCTCCATTTCAGATTGATCAAAAAAGTATATATCCACGCCTACTTGGGGCGTGGCAAATCGGAAAAGTCTATATAGTGCTTAACATAAATCTTTCAATATTTTGGATGCTGTTAAAGCCAGAGACTTGAAACTTAAAACATATATTTCTATCAACCACCCCTAAAAAAAAAGATAAAGAATATATATATACGCCCATTAGGGGCGTGGCAAATCGGATAAAACTATATCTTCTACAATTTTACACCTAGAGCTCCAAAAATTGACACAGACGTTAGGCTTAACCGTTTCGACAAAATTATGAAAAATCATATATATCCGCTACTTAGGGGCGTGGCAAATCGGAGAAAACTATATCTTCCAAAGTCTTATAGGTAGAGCTTCAAAATTTGATATATATGCCCTGCTTAATAGATTGCCCAAAAATTATATATATCCAATTGTTGGGGGCGTGGCAAATCAGAAAAAACTGTATCTATATCCTTTACAATTGCAAGGGTATTACCAAACTTCGGCATGGCCGAAGTTAGCCCATCCCTCTAGTTTTTATTTAAATTTAATTTTTTGTGTTTTTTTTTATTATTTAATTTTGTATTTTTTTTTTTTTTTGTTTTTTGTTTTCTCTTTTTTTTTTTTTTTTTTTTTTTTTTAAATTTTAATTTAATTTTTGTGTGTTTAAACTTCATTCTCACTTCACTTAGGAAAAACTTACAAATTGAAACAAATAATTTTCCACATCCTTGGGTTGTAGGTTCCTTCAAAGGCTCTTCTTCTTGTCCCTCGAAGTTGCGGCTGCGCCAGTTACAAGTCGGTAGCTCGTTTGGAGATGGTGTTGGTGGTATGTGGAGATTTGTGATTTTTTTATTAAGAACAAATATACGTCTGGTCTGTTTGACTCTCAATATGAATCTGATTTTATTCTGCCAAGTGGCATTCGAAACTAGCCTAATACAGTAGTGGATATATATATAAGTAAAATGTCAAGTGACGGTTGCCAAGCCCTTTGTTGCTGATCTTGCAGTACTCCCGTTGCTGCTTATGTTTAGGTTCTGCATCCTGTCCAAGTGCTGACGCTGCTCGATGGATACAAAGTGTTACAATGTACTCTGCGTCTGCCTGGGGTCATGTATTATTGGTCGGTATACATATATATATATATATATATATATATACATATATATATAGTTCATGTGTACAATGTAGTACAATGTACTCTGATCTTAAGTTGATTTATGTGTTGTTGATCTGTACATATGTCTGTATATGTTTGTACTCATATACTCATGTACAGAGTTGTTATATATGCTCGTATGTGCATATATGTTTTATATATTGGATCTTGGTGGTTTGGCTGGTGGCGTGACTGATAAGGTAACTCGCGTGCTTCTGTGTACATGTGTATATGTGTGCTTGTGTATAATTGTGCATGTATATATATATATATGTGTGCATGTGTATATGTGTGCATGTGTATTTGTGTGCATGTGTATATGAGTGCATGTGTATATGTGTGCATGTGTATATGCGGTAATATGTATAGATAAAAGATGTAAGCTAGGTTGTTTAAAACATCAGCTCGGACTTGGTTCAGGGGATCTCGTAGTCGGGCAGACCCGACTAGAGCTTTCTTACTTGTTTTGAACTGGGATTGATCATATAGACTAAATATGTTAATGGTCTAAAATCTGTTTTTAATCTGAAGTTTCGGCCATATATATATGCTACTGGAAGTTGGACTTCTGGTTGGTTTTGAATTAAAACCGCTGCACATGTTTGTTTGCTTGCATCTGTGATTATGCAAAATTCTTTGCTAAAGTCTGGGTATTGTAATAAAGTTGGCTGCATAACTTTGGTTTTTAGATATTCAAATGCATTTTGGCATTCTGCAATCCATTCAAAAGGAACATTCTTTTTACATAATCTAGTAATATACCGAAAATAATCGGCGAAGTTTTTAATAAAACGTCGCTAATAATTGCAAATAGCAATGAAACATTTAACGATGCAATCGCACTAAAATTTTTGTTTCTGTACAAAGTATTGGATGGATTTCTTCTATTATTTTCACCATTACATATGGCAATGTGTTCATAACTATGCCCTTTAGTACAATTTAATAATTGGCTTGCTATGCAACTATTAGTTTCTATATATTCATTTTCGAATTCGTGTACTGTGATGAATTCGCTATGTTGTTGCAATATGTGAAGAGATTTTACTCTAAAATCAGGGTCTTTACTGTAAACTTCATCTATTTTACTTAGCATTTTATATAATATCTAAGTTTTTCGCTGTACTCGTATATCGTCGTTTGATTATTTTATTGTGTTTTACGTAGATTGTCAATACGTTTGCCGTGTTATCTTTGGCTTGGGTATCGTCGCTACCAAACCAAACCTACCAAACCATATTGAAAATACTGAATATTGAACAAAAAGAACAAAAAAATTTCAGGGAATATTCTGATTTGAAATATTAAAAAAAAAATTTTTTTCTCTATTTTTTTTTAAGCAAACCCTTACTTTTTATGCAGCTATGCTTAAATGCAATCATGTGTTTTTAGTCATAGCCTAACAGTGATTAGTATTTTTCAAGTTGCACGATGAAGTGCATCAACTTGAGGTAGAAGCTTATATTATTGACAAAATCAGGCATATGCATATCTGCAGTCTTTTCAAACGAAATTGATTGTTTATATTTTATATCCTCTCCTGTGGTACTCAAGACACTAATCAAAAAGGATGACTAGGAATTAGAGTCATCCTTCTTGATTAGTGTCTTGAGTAGGTCCCGCTCCAGGTACCTTTGTTGTAGTAGCTTCTTTATCCTGCCACCGCGCTTTGTCTTCTTGCGTGGCTTTTTTTCTTGTCGTGCCCCATACTCAGCTAGTGTGAGTGGGCGTGGTCCACCGGTGGGATACAACTCTAACGCTTCTTCTAGCGTTGGTGCGCCCCTTTGCTCGATAGGAGAAGATTCCGACAAGGGAATATCTTCAGCGTTGTTCATTAGTGGTTGCGCACGGCCAGTATCGTTTGGGCGAGAAGCACAGGGTATTGATTTTGCCGTTATGCTCCAGAGTGAACAGGTTGTTGCAGTAATTCAGATCCCATAGCAGAGCCTTAGAGTTCTTGCCACCATTGGCACAAATATTATTTGCATATATTATTATATATATTTTTATATATATTTTTGTGACGCATGTTGCATTTGCGTTTCACTTTTGTGCACTTCTGGTTTGTTTTGTTGCTGCTGTGATTTATGTATATTATATATCACTCTGTCTTATTATCAAATAAGTCCTGTGTTCATAGAACCCCTGTCACGGTCGCCATGTAGGTTGATCACTTCGTGCACCTGGACCAATTTAACACTCTGAGCTTCTGCTCACTTGTAAGGTTGCATGTCCTTCGATGTCCTTCGCTGATCACTTTTACTTGGCACTTTGCAATATAAATATACTTTAAATATATATATACTCTCCTCCGCCCATTATATTGCTCCTCACACTCCCCTCTTCCTTCGGGAAAAATACGATGTCTTCGTGTTTTGAATCTTTGCGCCAACATCTTGCGCCAGCGTTCGTTTGCCAGCAGTGCTGTGACGCATTTTTGCGCCTGCTGTGACGTATTTCTGCGCTCGGCTCACTTTTGCTTTCTGTTAACAGCATTTCTGCGTCTGCTGTTAACCGCAATTAGTGTTGTTAAGCGTGATCCAGCAATCCTCTGTTGTTATGATCAGCTGTTTTGCGTCACCACATATTATTCACTCCGTGTGAAAAATGTTACCCCTTTTTCTCTTTTTTCCTTTCAGCTTCTCCGCCAAGATTTTTTCACCCCGCAGTGAGTACACGAAGTATATTCGTTATCCAGTTTTAAATCAATTCTTTCTTTTTCTTTTCCCCCTTCCCCTTCCACTCCTCATACCTGTTTGTATACACGGCGGCCCGTGCGCGAGAAGCGCACGCAGTATCGGCACTCGTCTGACCACACGATCCGCGCTGTTCGGCCCTGAGGGGCTCTCGTCCGTTGGAGGTGCTCCACCACCTCCCTAGAACACTCGTCCTCCTCTATTTCTCTCCATGCCCGGTCGGCCCGGCTTCTGGCCACGACGTCTGCCGCTGTAATGTGGGCCGCACTGGTCCCGGGGCCGTCGGTTCCGACTGCTGATGCTGCTGCTGCTGTTGTGTCGGCTGATGCTGTTGATGCTTCGGCTGATGATGCTGCTGCTGCTACTGCTGCGTCGGCTGCTCCTCCAGCGAGAAACCTGGTGGCCATTCTTCGACCGCCTCTCGCCAGCATACCTCCACGTGTAGCTCGTGGCAAATAAAGCCATCGTACACACTCGACCTTTGTCGCCACGCGACAGTCGGTGGCTCCGGTCCCGCCTCTTCTTCTGAGTCCTACGAGATGACGATCACGTTCCGCTGTCCCCCCTCTTCACCGTTTTCCTTGGATGGAACGGGAGGCGCACTGGTGGTCGACGCACAGCGTGCCGACGTGGCCGAAGTTTCGACGCCGGTTTGGTTACCCGCCCTTCTCCTCGTCCGCCTGCAGCTCCAGCAAAATCGCTGGCCAACAGGCGAGGATCGGTCGGGTGAACCTAACCGACGCCGTAGTTCGGGGCGCCGGCTGCTGCTTGTTGTTTCTCTTCCTTATTGGGCTCCATCTTTCTGTTGAATAGGCCGAGCTCGTGCCAGCGGCCCCTTTTTATACCCTTCGGCCGAGAGTGTCGGCGTAGGTGGCGTCTAGCGGTTCCTTCGCGTTGTCCCTTTCGCGGTCGCACTCTTGTGGCAGCCTCGGCTTCCTTTTAGCCCTTGCCTTTTGTTGTTGCCCCTTTCGGCTATTGCCTACTGTATGCAATTGCACGCGTATGGGTGCGTGCATTTGTTGTTGTCTATTTCGGCTGTCTACTGCATGCGATTGCGCGTGTGTGGGTGCGTGCACTTGTTGCTGCGCACGCTTAAGCGTGACGCTGCATTCGACAGTTCGTTGCCCTCTTCTTCCGCTACTCGCCTTGCATTTTTGTTTTGTTCTTTTATCGGTGCGAGCATTTGTTGTTGTTCATTTTGGCTCTTGCTCGCATTCTAATTTGACTTAAGCCTTGCTTTTGCTTATGCTTGCAAATACGAGCATTTGTTGTTGTTCGTTTTGGCTCTTGCTCGCATTCTACTTTGACTTAAGCCTTGCTTTTGCTAATGCTTGCAAATGCTTTTCCCTTCTCATACATTCATGAAATTTTAATTTTTATTTTAGAAATAAAAAGAAAAATTACTTTTCCCAGCCGTTGAGGCATCTTGCTCACCTGCAGCCTTGCATGGCTTCAGGTCGGCTATATGAGCGGTCCTCGTTCGCTTATCCGCTCCTGACCCTATTTTGCAGATCACCGGCGAGATGAAGCCGACCACAGTATATGGTCCTCCATATCGTGGTCATCTATGGCCGGTCTCCATGGCCGCCGCCGCAGGTTGAAGTGCCTCGCCTGATCCTGTGCAGCTCTCTCCAAGCAGACCCTCACAACCTGGAACACCTCTGCCAACTTGTTCGCTCTCTCAGTTGGGCTTTGCGTTGCTTGCCCGGTGCCCACTGTTACCACGTCGTACAGTGCTTTGGGCAGCCTCGGTTCTTGTCCCTGCGTCAGGAAGGCTGCACTGTAGCCAGTTGATGCTGAGACACTGCTGTTAACTGCCAACGTCAGCTCCGGCAGCGTCTCGTCCCAGCCCCGCTGGTTGCTTCCAGCGAATTGCGCAATCATCGTCTTCACTGTGCGATTTGCACGTTCAGTCGGGTTCTCTTGTGGCTTTTACGCCTCACCCCAAGCTCGTCCAGAAATGTTCTAAATGCTCAGCTGGTGAACTGTGTCCCATTATCAGTGATGAGCACCTTGAGTACCCCGAATCGGGCCAAGATCCGCTCCCGAAATGCTTTTTGCAGCGTTGTCGTGTTGGCGCTTCGGAGTGGCACCATATCCGTCCACTTGGAGAATCTGTCGATGAACACCAACAGCATGGTATTCCCGTGCTTGGACCTCGTTAAAGGCCCACGAAGTCAGCGCACACTGTGGCCCACGGCTCCTCGGGGATCTGTGTCTGCATCTTGCCCGCTGCCTGAAGTTGGCTCGGCTTATACCGCTGACACAGCCCAGGCCAAAAGTAGCGAGCTGCCACCCGTGCTATTGTTTGTGCCGATACAGTTCTCCCGCCTCTTCTACATAGTCAGGGAATTTTTGGGCTTCACTTTTAGCTCCTGCCGCAGCTTCTGGATCAATGGACACTGGTCGTTCGCTTGTCCCTCAGTGTCGACCAGTACTCGACATGTCTCCTCGGCCAGTGGCTGTCGAGATAATGCGTCTGCCACGACATTCAGATTGCCCTTGCTATATTTGACTTCAAAGTCAAATTGTTGCAGTTCCAGTGCCCATCTAGCAATCCTTCCTGACGAGCTCTCGATGGAGTTAAGCCATTTCAAAGCAATGTGATCTGTTATCAAAATGAAATGGTATCTCTCCAGATATGGCCTCATCTTCCGGATGCCCCAGATTATTGCCAGACACTCCTTCTCGGTGGCAGAATAATTCCACTCCGCATTATTGAGTGTTCTGCTGGCATATGATATGACGCGCTCCCCATCCCCTGATCCGTTTGCAAACAAAATGTTTTGGAGAAATCTGGGCATGCCAGCATCTGCCGGTGCTTCTGTTAATTTGGCTTTAACAGTCTCAAAAGCCTTTTGCCGTTCTTCTGTCCACTCCCACTTGGTGCCTTTCTTCAGCAATGCATTGGGGGGATGCACTGTTGCTGCAAAGTCTGGGACAAATCGGCGATACCAAGACGCCACTCCAACATATTGCCTCAGCTCCTTAATATTGTACGGTGGCTTCAATTCTGCTATTGCCGCTACTTTTTCTGAGTCAGTTCGGATTCCACTCTCCGTCACTCTGTGGCCCAGGTATTTTAGCTCCTTCTTGAAAAAATCGCACTTGTCGATATTGATTTTTAAGTTCGCTGCTCGTAGTCGTCGAAATACCTCACGCAGATTTTCCATATGCTCTTGGCGAGTTTTCCCAATCACTATAATGTCATCCAAATATGCAAACGATCCAATGCTCTCTGGAATGTTGCTGGAGCCGAATGGAGTCCAAATGGCATCACTTTCCATTGAAACACTCCCTTTCCTGGAACTGTAAATGCCGTCAGTGGCCGGCTAGATTTCTTCATAGGAATCTGCCAGTACCCGTCCTTTAGATCCAAACTTGTTATGAACCGGGCCTCGCACAACTGCTCCAGAATATGATGCACCCGCGGCAAAGGGTAGGCATCTTTCACTGATCTTGCGTTGAGCTGACGGAAATCCACACATAGCCGCCATTTCCCGGTCTTCTTCTTGACCATGACTATTGGTGCGCTATGTGGGTTCTTCGAAGGCTCAATGCAGCCTTTCGCCAGCAGCTCATCCACCTTTGTGTTGATCTCGGCCTGCATCTTGGAATTCTTCGGGAAATACCTCTGCTTGATTGGTCGCTCGTCATGCATCGTGATCCGATGTTCGGTGATCTTCGAGGTTCATTTGATGTTGTCGAAGGCTGCCAATTCTCTCTTGAGAAACGCATCCACTTCCACATCCTCGTGGAGTGGCTCTTCGGACGCCTTTTCCACTCCCTGGGTTGCCATGCTTGTGCTGCCGATTGCCACCGACAATCTCTCCTCCAGTTGTGCACCATGTCGTGGGTTCCTCGGCGCAATCTCCAGTTTCAGCCCGGCGCACTCCACTGTGATGCCCATGCTGACCAAGAAGTCCCAGCCCAGCACCAAGTCGTCGATCACCCCAAGTGGACTGTCGCCTCCAGGAGTTTGTCCACTTGGGTGCAGCTTCCGTCTGCCAGTCGAATTAACCTTCGTGTGGTGCTCCACCGGCCCACGTCACCGAGCCTGTTAGCTAGTTTTTCACTAACAAAGCTGCTTGTTGCTCCGGTGTCGATCGTGGCCTTAAACTGTGCGGTGCCGATTCCAACCGTCGCCGACAGCTGTGCACCCTCGTCGTAGATATTGCCTACTGGCGTCTAGGGCCTCCTCGTTGCGGTTCGTCTCGTTGCCCGTCTGGCAACAAGCAGGCGTTCTGATCCCGATCCGCCCACATAGCCAACAGAACTCCAACATGGCGTTCCGGCACTCTATTGGCCAGTGGCCCTCTTGGCCACACACGCGGCACGCCCTTGCTGGGTTCTGAATGTGGGTAGTCGGGCCTTCCATTTGCCTCCTTGGCGCTGGCCTGGGCCTTGCCATTTCTGTCTCCCGGCTGGGGTGGTGTGTGTCTCCCATGCTACCACTCCCAGCGTCGTTCATGGCCCTGAATCTTGCTCTATCTGGCTGATTTTGCTGGCGCAGCTTTTCTCTGTCCTTTTCGAGCTCTTCAAACTCATCGGCGAGCAGCATCAGTTCTGTCAGGCTGCGGAACTGGTACGGCCGAGCGTATGCACGTAGGTCGGGGAGGCTGTTGTTATTGATATATTTGAGCTCTCGTTCCGATGCGTAACGTAGTGGGCGCATTAGTGTCTGCATCTCCACCATATATATCTTAAACGGCTCTCCCATAGCCTGTCGTCTCCGAGTCACTTCGTCTTTCAAATTTTCAAAGTAATCCCGTGGTAAGAAATACTCCTAAAAATTTGCGACTAACGTCGACCATGATGTCCAATGTCTATTGTTGGGTATGTACCATTTCAACGTCATACCTTTCATTCGAAGCTTTGTATTGTATGGACGTGTTTCGAGCGCGCTCCGACAAAAAAAAAAAATAAACACATAAAACAATTGGAAAAAATAATCAAAGTACTAAGTGTATTGGAATGATCCAATAGCGAAAGGACGCTGTAAAGATTCTGTTTAGAAATCTTCTACTAGAAATAATAAAAAAAATAATAAAACAATCGTAATAATTAATAAAAACATTAAAAGTGCCACGCAAAAATCGGGCGAAATGAGCGACGCTCAGAATAAAGAGCGTAGAAGCTCTACCGATCAAAGAAATGGGTTCTACTCATACTTTTCAACCCGTGAAAACGAAACGTCAAAAACAACAACAAAGAGTAACTCAGCTCTTTTGAATACTGAAAACCAGAGAGCTCGTTCATGCTCTCCCGCTCTGCTGACCGTATCACAAGAGACTTGGAGCTCGCAGTGCACCTCTCCATTAATCGCGAATAATTTAATTTCGACACACGCCGCACTAACAACAAGCACAATGACCTCTTTAACTACTGCAATCGCATCAACAACAATAACTGCAATGGTCTACGTCACTAACAACGCGATTACGACTCCGTCATCAATTTCTGCATCGTTCGCACAAAACTCAATTACAACATCGAAAGTAAAATCCAGTGCCAATTTCGGCAACAATAAAAACACGCAAGCCAATAAGCCTAAGCAAAGTCAAAAAACGGGTTCGGCTGTGCAGACTGGTACGGATCGCTACATTCATATCAAGCGAAAGCTCAACCCACAAAATATTAAATCTGGAAACAAACTTAAAATTACTCGAGGCAATAATAGTGGTGAAATCATGGGGGCATCGAACCCAAATAGATATGCCATACTCGCAGATGCTGATCCCCATCCTGTTCAGCAGACCGAATCAAACGAAGGGGGCGTACCAAAAAAAGTTAAGCCTCCACCTATATACATTCGCGAGCAAACCTCAAGTACATTAGTGAACAAACTATCAGCACTAATTGGAAACGCAAAATTTCATATAGTTCCTTTAAGAAAAGGAAATATTCACGAAACAAAAGCGCAAATTTATGCAGAAGCAGACCACCGTGTAGTGACCAAATACCTGAATGAAGTAGGTAAAAGCTTTTATACATACCAGTCAAAAGCTCCAAAGGACTTCAAGTTGTCATAAAGGGAATTGAATCAACAGTGACACCCGCAGAAATCATTGGAGGACTCAAAGATAAAAACTTCCATGCAAAAACCGTATAAATATATTAAATAAAAACAAAGTGCCACAACCACTCTTCAGAGTTGAGCTCGAGCCAGAGAGGAAAAACGAAGTGACCCAATATATAATCTACAGTATTTGTTGAACCGGAGAATCACTGTAGAAGAACCGCACAAGCGCAACGCTCCAGTGCAATGCTCAAATTGCCAGGAATATGGGCACACCAAGTCGTACTGCACGCTACGACCAGTCTGCGTCGCTTGTGGTGACTCTCACGAATCAACCGCCTGCTCCGCCAACAAAGAGGATATAAACACGAAAAAGTGCGGAAACTGTAGAGGAAACCACACAGCAAATGACAGAGGATGCCCAGTCTACAAAGATTTAAAAAAGCGTATCAAGCGCGTGCCAGCAGCACGAAATCATAACACACCTTACGGAACTCTAACTTCCCAAATTACACCAGATGTATTCTTCGGCAAAGCAGCCAGGTCTTCATTTGGCCCCGCAAATACCATTAAAGGCATCTCGTTTGCTAATGCTCTAAGAACAGGTCTAGAAAAGCCAGCCCCCTCAACATCATCACTTCATGAAATCTAAACAGAGCCGTATATGGCAAACGTTCGGCAGCCCATGGAGCAACCACAAAGTTCTATTGAAGCGCTTATAACCAGTCTGCAGCAAAGCATGATGGACTTTATGTCATTCATGAGAACAACAATGGAAAACCTTATGCAAAATTAAAACACTTTAATACAGATGCTTGCATCCCAACACTCAAAATAATCAAAGGCTTCTCTTCGTATAGCCATGTGGAATGCCAACGGTGTTTCACGGCATAAACTCGAAATAACTCAATTCCTCTATGACAAACACATTGATGTAATGCTGTTCTCAGAAACGCACCTAACAAACAAAAACAACTTTCAAATACGGGGTTATTTGTTCTACGGTACAGATCATCCGGACGGAAAAGCACACGGCGGAACCGGAGTTTTAATTAGAAACCGCATCAAACATCACTTCCACAAAAGATTTGCAACAAATTATTTGCAAGCTACTTCTATAAGCGTACAAACCTAAAAATAGCAAACTTAACATAGCCGCTTTTTACTGTCCGCCGCGCTTCTCAGTCTCTGAAGATCAATTCACAGACTTTTTCAGATCTCTTGGTGATGATTCATAGCAGCAGGAGCTACAATTCCAAGACACACTCTTGGATTGACTTGTGAACCCCAAAGGAAAGCAATTATATAATGAATAATCAAAATAAGGATAAATTAATTTTGTTTCTCCGGGTAGGCCTACATATGGCCAGCAGACCCTAGAAAACTACCAGACTTTGATTTGAGTGACAAAAAACATCACACGGAATTATAAGTGCCGAAGCACTCACGGCTTTCGACCATCTCGTTATCATCTTTTGTCGGATCGGTATCAGTTCCAGGGGTTGTAAATTTGGTCTTGGGTAACGGATCCGGTATCGTTTAGAGAGCAAATCTACGCACAAGAGAGATGAACCAACAACGAAATTATTCACATGTGTGGAAAAGCGACGTGAGAAATGGCAGTCACAGTGCATCATCAAAGCAACTGCTTAAGGAAGTACAGAAGACTCACCAGGGCTCTTAAGCGGGAAGAAGAAAACGCACAACATCGGTACAGAGCATTTCGCCAACCAGTACAAAGCATCACTTGGAAGTCACCCCAGTCTAGCGCGCCGACTGAACCGTCATTCCAATTAGAAACTCTATTGGCAGTTGGGGGGCAAGCAGCAGCTTTGCCTCTCATCTTCGAAAAGTTTTTCAACCAAATCTTGCAACCAATTCATTTGTACTACCGTCCGCAGTACTCCAAACTGCGACCGAGCAATTGATTCACCCGAATGAGATTGCCAAAATCATAGAGAAAATTAAAACCAAAAAGTGTCCCGGCGAAGATCTATAACACCAAAAATGATTGAACTTCCGAACTGTGCAATTTGCCTCATCTGCACTCTTTTAACGCAATTACTAGACTTGGATATTTCCCAAAAAAATGGAAACCAGGAAAAGATCACACAACACCTCATCCTACAGACCATAAGCCTTCTGTCATGCCTGTCAAACTACTGAAATGCATCTACGCGTCTAGTTCCTTTGAGAGACACACAACTCCCAGACATCTTTGGGTTTCGAGAAAACCATGAACTTAGAGCAAGTTAACCGTTTAACTCGAATCGTACTGCTTTGAACATCGGGATTGCAGTGCGTTTTTTGATGTATTAGGCTTCGATCGAGTCTGGTTGGATGGCCTAATGCACAAATCAAAACGTTACTGCCTGAATCACTCACAAGCTTTTTGAATCGTTCTTCTAGAGTATTTGCAGTGAGATGCATCTACTTGTCTGTGGACTACACTATGAAGCTGGAGTTCCTCAAGGCAGCGTCTCGGGCTACCCTTTTCCTGTCACAGCGGATTCCTCAGCGTCGTCTTACAACATCTCGTTTGCTGATGACACCGCGATTCTAGTCGCTCTAGATGCCCAGTTCAAGCAACAGTCAACTAGCTGATCATCTGGTGGTGTGGAAAAGTGGCTAGCAGACTGGCGCATTATAAACGAACAAAAGTGCAAACACGTAACGTTCACTCTCAACAGGCAAAGCTGTCCTCCGCTGACCCTAAACAACAAGAAACTTCCCCAAGCTCTTATGTTACGTTTCGGAGTTCATGAAGGCGCCTGACTTGGCGGAGACACTTGACGCAAAATTGCATTTAAAACTTAAAGCTAATAGCCTTCATTGGATCCTAAACGCCCGATCACCCCTTGTTTGGACTTTAAGGTCCTCCTCTACAACTCCGTTCTTAAACCTTCTGGACTTATGGCTCTCAACTATGGGGGAACGCAAGCAGCAGCAACTTGACATCATACAACGAGCACAATCCAAGATCCTAAGGACTATTACTGGGGCCCTGGTTGTTCGAAACGAGACTTCACAGTGATCTGAACATTCGACTAGTAAAGATGAAATAGCACACCAAAAAGCGAACTACACCATCAAACTCTCATGCATCCTAACCATCTGCGAGCTCTTTTCGGGTTGCAACCAAACCCTCCAGCCACGACCTTCCAGCCCAGATAAAACCTCGAGGCTCGTACCATTTTTATCACTCTCTATGATTTTCAATTATTTATTATTATTGCAAGATTTGATAAACTTATTGTTAGACTCCTTCAGGAGTAGATCCAATAAATAAAAGCAAAGTTAAAAAAAAAAAAAAAAAAAAAAAATACCTATCAGCAATTCCGGCATAGCTCTCTGGACCAGGTCCCAGGTTAGGGCGTCAGTCTGTGACGACCATTCCACCTGTTCCAAAAACTCCAGTGGCTGAGTTGTTCAGTCTTCGACTGTGTGTTCGTGCCAACAATATTTGTATTTGTAGGCACCTGGCGATAATAATAAGTCTTTTATGGTTTTATGTTTGAGCTGGTATGTTATTGTATTGTGTTAATGTTTTGTTCACAATTTCATTTATGTTGTCTGAGATACTCCTGCTATCCGCAAGGACTCGCCTCCTATGGGCACAGTTGGCTGTGTGATTCGCTATTTACGAAGGCACTCCGGATTTCCGAGTGCGATACGTCTCTCTTGCAAGTAAAGGATTCTCTGGGTACACTAGGTCATCGCCAGGATTCGCTGCTGTATACTCCGGCACTCCGCACGGATTTCATACAGGCTCTCCTACTACAGTGTACTCACTCCGAGTCCGCACGGCTACACCGTAAATGGATTCGCTAATGCTGCCTATTTGTTGATCCTGCCCACCAATGTCCTGTCTTGGTGGCAGTTGTTGCTGAAGAGAGTCTTGAGCGTGGTGTCCTGTGTTGTCCTTTCAGGTCCCTTGATGTCCTTGCGTATCCTTCGATGTCCTTTTTGCTGATCACTAATACTTGGCACTTTGCGTTTGACTTGCACTTTCACGTTTCACTGGTACTTTCATAATCCTCGGCGTCAGCTGTCTCTCCCTTTTATATGCCAGCGGCAGGCCCTGCTTCGTGCTGGACCGGGGCCTGCTTATAGTGCTAGTGTCCACTTAATGGTGCCATCGCGTGATTCTCTCGAACATTCCATTCGCTGAAGCCCCGTTATCTTGGCGCCTTCGTATGTCTGGCGTATGCGCGACTGTATCAGCTATCGCTGCGCAGACGCGAACGGCACTTCGGCTAACCGTTAGTTGTTCGCCTGCGTATGCGACACTAGCCCATTGCTGAATAGCTGCGTTCGACAGAGAGCCACTCCTGTGTGTCTATGTCGCATTCGTCGTTGCGGTGTTTATACCAACCGTTAAGGAGTTTGATGTGAGGAGCTGGGCCCTTATATACATATAAATATAATATATATATATACTCCTCCGCCCATTATATT